>CM069148.1:2932059-3072059 GCA_035221665.1 Okamejei kenojei | reverse complement strand
GGACCCAACGCGACACGACTTTCAGGATTAGTTGCAATTTGGAAATGAAACTGTGTTGTAAACTGTTGCTGACACGATTAAATCATGGTTATTTGAAGCTTCAGTGGGAATGAGTTTTTTAAAATCCGTTTAACGTGTCCACGGTTACAAAAGAAAGAAACATATAAGAAATATGCACGTCAGCGGGTTAAATAGAATTATACATTTTAACAAACGCATGCCTTCGTAGAGCATAGAACATAGACCAGCACCAGGAACAGGCCCTTTCGGCCCACATAGTCTGTGCTGAGCGTGAAGCCAAGTTCACCTGCACCTCCTCCAACCTCATCTACAGCATCCGCTGCTCCAGGTACCAACCTCTCTACATCGGCGAGACCAAGCGCAGGCTCGGCCATCGCTTCGCCCAACACCTCCGCTCAGTTCGCACTACCCAACCTGATCTCCCGGTGGCTCAGCACTTCAACTCCTCCTCCCATTCCCAATCTGACCTCTCTGTCCTGGGCCTCCTCCGTGGCCAGAGTGAGGACCACCATAAATTGGAGCAGCACCTCACCTTGGGTAGTTTACACCCCAGCGGTATGAACATTGACTTCTCCAATTTTAGATAGCCCTTGCTTTCTCCCTCCTTCCCCTCCCCCTTCCCAGCTCCCCCACAAGCCTACTGTCTCCGCCTCTTCCTTTCCTTTTTCCCACCCCCCCTCCCCTCCCCCGACATGTCCGAAGAAGGGTCTCGACTAAAAACGTCACCGATTCCTTCTCTCCAGAGATGCTGCCTCACCCGCTGAGTTTCTCCAGCATTTTGTGTCTACCTTCGATTTTTCCAGCATCGTGTGCCTCATAAACTCGACTGTTCTGTAAGACCATGATGTACATGCAGGATTATGCCGTTTAACCCACCAACTCAATCATGGCTGATCTATCATGGCCAACTTCAGATAGCCCTTGCTTTCCCTCTCCATCCCCTTCCCCTTCCCAGTTCTCCCACTGTCTCACTGACTACATTCTATCTCTGTCCCTCCCCCTCCCTCCCCTGACATCAGTCTGAAGAAGGGTCTCGATCCAAAACATCACCCATTCCTTCTCTCCAGAGATGCTGCCTCACCCGCTGAGTTACTCCAGCATTTTGTGTCTACTTATGGCTGATCTATCTCTCCCTCTCTACCCCATTCTCCTGCCTTCTCCCCACAACCTTTGACACCCATACCAATCAACCATCTGTCAACTTCCGATCTATTGACTTGGCCTCCAGCGCTGTCTGTGACAACGAATTCCACAGATTCACCACCCTCCGACTAAAGAAATTCCTCCTCATCTCTATTCAAAATGTACGTCCTTTCATTCTGAGGCTGTGCCCTCTGGTCTGAGACTCTCCCACTAGTGGAAACATCATCTCCACATCCACTCTATCCAGTACTTTCACTACACGGTAAGTTTCTGTGAGGTCCCCTTCGTTCTAAATTTGCCTCCGCCACCTTTTGAGCCAGCACCGCCATTCAATGTGACCATGGCTGATCATCCCCAATCAGTACCCCGTTCCTGCCTTCTCCCCATATCCCTTGACTCCACTAGCCCCTAGAGCTCTATCTAACTCTCTCTTAAATCCATCCAGTGATTTGGCCTCCACTGCCCTCTGTGGCAGGGAACTCCACAAATTCACAGCTCTCTGGGTGAAAAAGTGTTTTCTCGTCTCCGTTCTAAATGGCCTACCCCTTATTCTTAAACTGTGGCCCCTGGTTCTGGACTCCTCCAACATTGGGAACATGTTTCCTGCCTCTAGCGTGTCCAAACCCTTATTGATCTTATATGTTTCAATGAGATTTCCGCTCATCCTTCTAAATTGCCAAAAAATACCGACTTTGGAGAAGTTCTCCTCCTCTCTGTGAGGTGGGTTCTGCACCACTGGCTCTCGCTCTCGCTGCTCCCCCTCTTTGATTCCATTCTGGAGTCCATCTTTCCGTGATCATTGTTGCTTGTTGCACATCTTTCATCCATTGGTCCTCTGTACTCCGTCTATATCGCTCGTTTCACTTCCCCCTGACTCTCACACTGAAGAAGGGTCTCGACCCGAGACGTCACCTATTTGGCAGCGCAGCGGTAGAGTTGCTGCCTCGCAGCGCCGGAGACCCGGGTTCGATCCTGACTACGGGCGCTGTCTGTACGGAGTTTGTACGTTCTCCCCGTGACCTGCGTGGGCTTTCTCCGAGATCTTCGGTTGCATCCCACACTCCAAAGACATGCAGGTTTGTAGGTTAATTGGCTCGGTATAAATGTAAATTGACCCTAGTGCGTGTAGGATAGTGTTAAGTGTGCGTGGATCGCTGGTCGTCGCGGACTCGGTGGGCCGAAGGACCTATTTCCGTGCTGCATCTACAAACTAAACTAAACTCTACGACATTTTCTCCAGAGATGCTGCCTGACCCGCTGAGTTACTGCAGCGTTTTGTGTCTACCTATGACTTATTTGCAGTGCCCGACACTAAACTGTTAATCGTGGCGTCACTCATTAAGTCTGTGATCTGCTGATCTCACTGGATTGGATTATTTTGGCTTGCGTTACTTCAATTAGAAACAAGGAAATGCCCACTCGACAGATTTTAAATAACATTAATTATAACGATCACATGATGTAAAACAGTGTGGAAACGGAGCAGGTCCCTCTGTGCCAAACATGGTGCCAAATTAAACTAATCCCCTCTGCATGCATGTGATGCGTTCCCCTCCATGCCCGATGTGCCAATCTGTTGTATTTGCCACCACCACCACCAGCCCTGCAAGTGTGTTCCAGCCATCTATCCCTGACTGTGTAAAACCAACTTGCCCTCCACACCTCAATTCAACTTTCCCCGTCTCGCCTTGAAGTGGACATGCAGGTACAGGAAGCTCGCTGCATGTTGGCCTTCATAACGAGAGGATTTGCTATGAGAATACAGGGTGACCTGGACAGGTTGGGTGAGTGGGCAGATGCATGGCAGATGCAGTTTAATGTGGATAAATGTGAGGTTATCCACTTTGCTGAAAAAACAGGAAGGAAGATTATTATCTAAATGGTGTCAAGTTGGGAAAAGGGATCTAGGAGGTCCTTGTTCATCAGTCAATGAAAGTAAGCATGCAGGTACAGCAGGCAGTGAAGAAAGCGAATGGCATGTTGGCCTTCATAACAAGAGGAGTTGAGTGCAGGAGCAAAGAGGTCCATCTGCAGTTGTACAGGGTCCTAGTGAGACCACACCTGGAGTATTGTGTGCAGTTTTGGTCTCCTAAATTGAGGACATGCATCCTTGCTATTGAGGCAGTGTAGCGTAGGTTCACTGGGTTAATCCCCGGGAAGGCGGGATTGTCATATGAGGAAAGATTGGAAAGAGTGGGCTTGTATTCACTAGAATTTAGGATGAGAGGGGTTCTTATAGAAACATATAAAATTGTAAAAGGACTGGACAGGCTAGATGCAGGAAAAATGTTCCCAATGATGGGGGAGTCCAGAATCAAGGGGAGGCCATTTAAAACTGAGATGAGGGAAACCTTTTTCACCCAGAGAGTTGTGAATTTGTGGAGTTCCCTGCCACAGAGGGCAGTGGAGGCCAAAGTCACTGGATGGATTTAAAAGAGAGTTAGATAGAGCTCTAGGGGCTGGTGGAATCAAGGGATATGGGGAGAAGGCAGGCACGGGTTATTGATTGGGGACGATCAGCCATGATCACAATGAATGGCGGTGCTGGCTCGAAGGGCCGAATGACCTCCTCCTGCACCTATTGTCTATGTTTCAAACAAAGCCATTTAGTATTTGACATTTCCACCCTGGGGTACACTAGCAACATAAATACTATATGCCGCTATAATTATGCAAGGTACTGTGATTATTATACGATACTATTTTACATATATACTATACTGTTTTACATATATACGATACTGTTTTACATATACGATACTGTTTTACATATATACGATACTGTTTTACATATATACGATACTATTTTAATGCAGTTTTGGTCTCCTTACCTGAGATAAGGTATACTTTGTCGCGTAGAGGTGGCACGGTGGCGCAGCGGTAGAGTTGCTGCCTCACAGCGCCAGAGACCCGGGTTTGATCCCGACTACGTTTGTACGTTCTCCCCTTGACCTGCGTGGGTTTTCTCCAGGATCTCCGGTTTTGTCCCACACTCTAAAGACGTGCAGGTTTGTAGGTTAATTGGCTCGGTGTAAATGTAAAGTTGTCCCTAGTGTGTGGGATAGTGTTGGTGTGCGGGGATCGCTGGTCGGCGCGGACTCGGTGGGCCGAAGGGCCTGTTTCTACGCTGTATCTCTAAACTGAACTGAGTTGCATATACTTGCAGAAGTGATGTAATGAATTAATACTATTGTAGCCTTGTCGGTACTCTATAAGTGGTGACTCTGTGTACTTACATGTTGTATAGTACGCAAAGAATTTCACTGTACCAAATACAAGTATCAATCCATCAACAGATCAATAAATCAAAGTTCACCAGACTGATTCTTGAGATGGCCAGGACTGCTGGATATAAGGAGAAATTAGTTTTTTTATTTAAGTTTGTATGCTGTGGAGCAAAAAGTGCTGGAGGAACTCAGCAGGTCAGGCAGCATCCGTGGAGGGAATGGACAGACGACGTTTCGGGTTGGGACCCTCCATCACACCCGAAGAGTCTCAACCTGAAACGTCTCCCGTTCCTTCTCTCCAGAGATGCTGCCTGTCCCGCTGCGTTACTCCAGCACTTTGTGTCTGTCTTGTGTCTATCTTGGGTGAAAGTCTTTTGCCAAGAGTAGAGAAATCAAGGGCAAGAAAACTTAGATGAGGGGGACAATATTGAATACAGATCTGAGGTGCAACTTTTTCACCCAGAGGGTGGTGGGTGTAAGGTAGCAGCTGCTGGAGGAGCTAGTTGAGGCAGGGACTATATTTAAAAGACACCTCTGGATCTGGATGTGGATGTAGTACGCTGAAAAGCTCTAGGTAGAGCATCACTCAGCACTGGACAATTTTATACTGGATTACATTTTATCAAGCCAATTAACCTGCAAACCTGTACGTCTTTGGAGCGTGGGAGGAAACCGGAGATCTCAGAGAAAACCCACGCAGGTCACGGGGAGAACGTACAAACTCCGTACGGACAGCGCCCGTAGGCGGGATGGAACCCGGGTCCCTGGCGCCGCATTCGCTTTAAGGCAGCAACTCTACCGCTGCGCCACTGTGACCTCCGTGGAGAGAAATGGGCCAAAGGTGGGCAAATGGGGCTGTCTGAGATGGGGCATCTTGACATTAGAACATGGCATCATGCATATTGGCATGATGCCGTGTTCTAATGTGTTTGCAACGGTAAAATAAAACTGTTGGAGGCACATAACGGTTCAGGCAACTCTGTGGGTAGGAATGGACAGAGTGTGTTTGGTTTTCTTCAGACATGGAGTGGAGGCCACTTGAAGGCAGAGAGGGAGGGCTGGCATGTGATGGGGAGAACCCGCTGATGGGTTGATTGGTGTCAGGTAGGGGGACAATAGGGTCATAAGGTCAGAGGTGATAGGAGCAGAATTAGGCCATTCGGCCCATCAAGTCTACTCCACCATTCAATCAGGGCTGATTCTCTCTCCCTCCCAACCCCATTCTCCTGCCTTCTCCCCATAACCCCTGACACCCGTACTAATCAAGAATCTATCTATCTCTGCCTTAAAGGATGAAGGTGATCAGTGGAGCCAAAATGGTGCAGGTGATGGAACATAATGCGATGGGGAAGGTGGGGAATGAAATATAGAACCAGAGAGAGGGACAGTGGGTCCCAGCCCGAAACCTTGTCTATCCATGTCCCTCCACAGATACTGCCCGACCTTCTGAGTCCCACCACCAGTTTATTTGTTTGCTCAAGATTCCAGCATCTGTGGTCTCCTGCATCTGTTTTATTTGGAAACGGCCCCTTCAGCTCATCGAATCTACGCCAACCAGCGATCACCCCATGCACTGGCTCTGTCCTGCACACACTAGGGACCAGTTAGAATTTTTACCGAAGCCAATTGACCTACAAACCTGCACTTCTGTGGAGTGTGGGAGGAAACCGGAGCACCTGGAGAAAACCCACGCAGGTCACAGGGAGAACGTACAAACTCCGTACTGACAGCACCCGTACTCAGGATCGAACCTGGGTCTGGGGTGGAAGATTGCAACCTTCACGTGGTCCGCCCTGTTTCGACTAATGCAATCAACTCGACGTGCACAAACGGAAGATCAAATAGAACAAGTTGTCCAACAACTTTAGGCTGTGCACGCCACACGAAGGAAGCAGAAGAAGAAGAACCTGGGTCTCTGGGGCTGTGAGGCAGCAACTCTACCGATGCATTACTCCAGCACTTTGCAATTTGCTATTGTACATCTGCTGACCATCACAAATTATCGGGTGATCTGCATTTTAATAACCTTGGAATCCAATTGCATTAGGATCAGCTGATCATAAATTGCCTCCGTGGCACGCATTAAAGTGCACGGTGTGCTTTGACATTTTGGCAGTGTTGTCACTTGGAATCAATCTTCAAACCATTTATTTACGAAACCCGGGCATTATGTGCAGGGCCAGTGTTTCTTAAACATCTTCCATTTCCTTCAGTTTCAGTTTAGTTTATTGTCACGTGCGCGAGGTACAGTGAAAAGCTTTTTTGTTGCGGGCTGACCAGTCCGCGGAAAGACAATACGTGATTACAGTCGAGTCATTCACAGCGTACAGATACACGATAAGGGAATAACGTTTAGTGCAAGGTGATGCCAGCAAAGTCCGGTCAAGGATAGTCCGAGGGTCACCAATGAGGTAGATAGTAGTTCAGCACTGCTCTCTGGTTGTGGTGGGAATAAAAGAGGACCCGACGTGGGGAGGGGGAGGGGGGGAGAACAAAGTGCGGGGGGGCTGCTGCAGATAACGTTATAACGTCATCAACGCTCTTTATGTGGTGACTATTTGCATACCTTGGGCATGTGAGCAAAGAGTTTCACTGTGACGTGTCACATGTGACAAAATGTGACAGGGAAAAAACGTTTTCACCCAGAGAGTTGTGAATTTGTGGAATTCCCTGCCACAGAGGGCAGTGGAGGCCAAGTCACTGGATGGATTTAAGAGAGAGTTAGATAGAGCTCTAGGGGCTAGTGGAGTCAAGGGATATGGGGAGAAGGCAGGCACGGGTTATTGATAGGGGACAATCAGCCATGATCACAATCAATGGCGGTGCTGGCTCGAAGGGCCGAATGGCCTCCTCCTGCACCTATTTTCTATGTCTATGTCTATGTATTCATTTTTGGCAGCTCCTGGTGACAACCCAAGGACACAACGAACCATCGGCTCTAGAGGACGGCGTCTTGGTGTGGGAGGTGCTTGTCATGTCATCGGTACCTGATTTGGTATTTAAGGCCGGGCAAGGCCCATGGCCTTGAAGGAGTAGGGAGCTGTATTAGAGAGATTAAGCATGTTAATGCACACAACACGTGTCCGACTAGTTTTTGGCTGGAGTCCTGTGAGTCCCCCGCTACACTGGTGACCCTGACGTGATGCTCCCTACTCCTCCAAGGACATGGGGCATTAAATACCAAATCAGGTACCGACCCCACACCAGACGCCGCCCTCTAGAGCCGAGAGTTCCTCGTGACCTTGGGTTGCCACCAGGAGCCGCCACACATTCATCATTCATTCATTCAGAGTCGGCAGAGTGGGAGCAACTCTACCTCATCTACCTCATCCGAGGGTCACCGATGAGGTAGGTAGCAGTTCAGGACCGCTCTCTGGTTGTCAGTATTGCTGTAATGCAAAAACAGTCATCAATGTTATCTCATTGAAACACATAAGATTATTAAAGGTCTGGACACGCTAGAGGCAGGAAACATGCTCCCGATGTTGGGGGAGTCCAGAACCAGGGGCCACAGTTTAAGAATAAGGAGTAAGACATTTAGAACGGAGATGAGGAAACACTTTTTCTTACAGAGAGTTGTGAGTCTGTGGAATTCTCTGCCTCAGAGGGCGGTGGAGGCCGGTTCTCTGGATACTTTCAAGAGAGAGCTAGATAGGGCTCTTAAAGATAGCGGAGTCGGGGGATATGGGGAGAAGGCAGGAACGGGGTACTGATTGTGGATGATCAGCCACGATCACATTGAATGGTGGTGCTGGCTCGAAGGGCCGAGTGGCCTACTCCTGCACCTATTGTCCATGTTTCCATCCTGTACGCTAGCACTATCCTACACACACGGGGGACAATTTACAATTTTACCAAAGCCAATTCACCTACAAGCCTGTACGTCTTTGGAATGTGGGAGGAAACCAGAGCACCCGGAGAAAACCCACACGGTCACAAGAAGAATGTCATCAGTCTGAAGATGGGTCTCGGCCCGAAACGTCACCCATTCCTTCTCTCCAGAGATGCTGCCTGTCGCGCTGCGTTACTCCAGCATTTTGTGTCTACCCAGGAGGTTGTGCAAACTCCACACAGACAGCACTCATTCATAGTCAGGTCTCAGTAAAGAGCCCCCAGTCTGTAGGAGGCACAAGTTAGATAATATAGAACTATAGACTCGGTGGGCTGAAGGACCTGTTCCACACCTTATCACTAAACTAAATTAAATTAAACATTCGGGGCAATCTATTTTTACCAAGGCCAATTAATGTACAAACCCACGAATCGTTGAGAAGTGGGAGGAAACCGGAGAAAACCCACCCGGTCGCAGGGAGAATTTTCAAACTCCACACAGACAGCACCCGAGGTCAGGATCGAACCTGGGTCTCTGGCGCTGTGAAGCAGCAGCTCCACTATCTGCCACTGTGCAAAGGGTTTATACATTGCAGCACGTGGTATCTTAGATGTGGTATGTTTGCCTCGTGTGTGCGTTTAAATGGTGCCTCTGTGGTATTTTAGCATCAAGAGTGTTCTGGTTTGAAATCGGTTCCGTTTAGTTTAGAGATAGAGCTCGGAAATAGGCCCTTTGGCCCATCAAGTCCGTGCCGACCAGCGACCACCCATACACCAGCACTATTCCACACACTCGAGACAATTTACAATTTTACCAAACCAATCAACCTACAAACCCGCACGTCTTTGGATTGCGGTGGGAAACCGAAGATCTTGGAGAAAACCCACGGGGAGAACGTACAAACCCCGCACAGACAGCACCCGTGGTCGGGATCGAACCCTTGTTGCAAGCGCTGTTAAGGGCCTGTCCCACTTTCACGAGATAATTCACAAATTCTCCTGAGTTTTCCCCTTGATTCAAACTCGCAGAATGTTCGTAGTGAGTCCGTAGATATATCGCAGCGGCTCGTTATGCCGGCCGTAGGTACTCACGGCATCAGGTAAGTCGGGACGTTTTTTCCAGCCCGATAAAAAATGTCCTTGAGTAAAACAAATGGTCGGGATGAAAGAAATTGCAACTTTTTACTCGTAAGGAGGGCATTGAAATGCTCGTGGGAATTCGTAGACATACTCGTAGGAGTTCGTGAACATGGTCGTGGAAGGTCGCAGGAGTTCGTAGATTACCACGATCTTGATTTCTTTTAGGTCCTTTAAACTCGGCAGAGGTTTTGAGTAGGGAGGTTCTTCTGCAGTTGTATGGGGCTCTGGTAAGACCATCTGGAGTATTGTGTACAGTTTTGGTCACCTAATTTGAGGAAGGACATCCTTGTGATTGAGGCAGTGCAGCGTAGGTTCACGAGATTGATCCCTGGGATGGCGGGACTGTCATATGAGGAAAGATTGAAAAGACTAGGCTTGTATTCACTGGAGTTTAGAAGGATGATGGGATATCTTATAGAAATGTATAAAATTATGAAAGGACTGGATAAGCTAGATGCAGGAAAAATGTTCCTAATGTTGGGCCAGTCCAGGAACCAGGGGCCGCAGACTTAGAATAAAGGGGAGGTCATTTAAGACTGAGGTGAGAAAAAACTTTTTCACCCAGAGAGTTGTGAATTTGTGGAATTCCCTGCCACAGAGGGCAGTGGAGGCCAAATCACTGGATGGATTTAAGAGAGATTTAGATAGAGCTCTAGGGGCTAGCAGAATCAAAGGATATGGGGAGAAGGCAGGCACGAGTTATTGATTGGGGACGATCAGCCATGATCGCGGTGCTGGCTCGAAGGGCCAAATGGCCTCCTCCTACACCTATTGTCTATGTTTCTATGTTTCTATGAATTAAGTTGTGAAAGTGGGACCGGCCCTTCAGGCAGCAACTCTGCCGCTGCGCCACCGTGACTGTCTTCAGGATGCTGTGATTTGCTGATGCAGTCGGAGCGATTGCAGCAGGATGCAGGAGAAGCTGACCAGGCCGCATACCGAGGGGAGGGAGAGCAAGGGTGCACCATCGTGGGTGGGCTGAATGCTTAAATCGCCCTCGCTTCACTATTTTCGTCATGACAGCCCCTTTTATATATCGGACTCTGCTCCGCAGACTCAAACATGGTGCGATGTGCAAAGCTTGACCTCTGTTGACATGTGGCCAAATTAAATTAATGTAAATGCCTGCGCCAGAATCAATCTGCTGAATGCATTGTTCCTTCCAGAAGGAGACATCCTCATCTCGTGGGTGGACACAAAGTGCTGGGGTAACTCAGAGGGACCAGCGGCATCTCTGGAGAGAAGGGATGGGTGACGTCTCGGGTCGGGACCCTTCTTCAGACTTGCAAACCACACCGATTCCTGCATTCCACAACACTTTCCTGCTTGTGCGCAACTCCAAAAGAACCCAAGCAGCTGACAATATCTAGGCCAGAGCGTACATATGAACATTATTTAAGAGGGGGTTAGATGTGGCCCTTGTGGCTAAAGCGATCAGGGGGTGTGGGGAGAAGGCAGGTACGGGGTACTGAGTTGGATGATCAGCCATGATCATATTGAATGGCGGTGCTGGCTCGAAGGGCCGAATGGCCCACTCCTGCACCTATTGTCTATGTTTCTATGTTAAGAAAGAACTGCAGATGCTGGAAAGATCGAAGGCGGATAAAAATATTGGAGAAACTCAGCGGGTGGGGCAGCGTCGATGGTGAGAAGGAACAGGTGACGTTTCGGGTCGAGACCCTTCTTCAGACTGACGTCGAGACCCTTCTTCAGACTGATGTGGAGGTGGGGGAGGGGCGGGTTCCCGCCCCTCCCCCATCTCCACATCAGTCTGAAGAAGGGTCTCGACCCGAAACGTCACCTATTCCCTCGCTCCATAGATGCTGCCTCACCCGCTGAGTTACTCCAGCATTTTTGTCTACCTGCCTTCCACAGAAACAGCCCCAGCTAACCCCAGTCTACGCCTCAACCTTCTGCACTTCCCTCAACCCCTGTTCTGGGTGGCGCAGCGGTAGAGTCGCTGCCTCGCAACGCCAGAGACCCGGGTTCGATCCCGACCACGGGTGCAGTTTGTACGTTCTCCCCTGAGACCGTGTACGTTTTCTCCGGGGTGCTCCGGATTCCTCCCACACTTCAAAGATACGCCGGTCTGCAGGTTAATTAGCCTCTGTAAATTGTCCCAAGTGTGCAGGATGTGCAACTATTGTGCGGGGATCAGCGCAGTCTCGGTGGGCCGACAGGCCTGTTTCCACGCTGCATCTCTAAACTAAACTGAACTCTCCAGGGAGTGCCAATCAAAGTAGAAACCAAGAAATGCAGATTTTGGTTTATATCAAAGATGGAAACAAAATGCTGGAGTAATATAGCAGATTGGGTAACATCTCAGAAGAAGGGTCTCAGTCTGAAGAACAGATGCTGCCTGACCCGCTGAGTTACTCCAGCACTCTGTGAAACGTCACCTATCCACGTTCTCCATAGATGGGCAGCATCTCTGGAGAAAAGAATAGGTGACGTTTCGTGTCGAGACCCTTACGGGTCTCAACCCGAAACGTCACCTATCCCTTTTCTCCAGAGATGTTATGTGACCCGCTGAGTTACTCCAGCACTCTGTGATACATCACCTATCCATGAAACGTCACCTATCCATGTTCTCCACAGATGCTGCCTGACCCGCTGAGTTACTCCAGCACTCTGTGAAACGTCACCCATTCCTTCTCTCCACAGATGCTGCCTGACCCGTTGAGTTACTCCAGCACTCTGAGTCTTTATTTGTCAAGCTACTTTTCCAGATTTTGTTGAGACGTTTAAACAGTATAAAACATTTGTTGGTGGCAGTGATGCAAATTTGAGTTTGCGTCCTAATAGAATTAGGAGACATTTACAACTCCACTCTCATTAACCTTTACATTAGTTCAGGTAGAGATACAGCGGCAAAACAGACCCTTGGACTAAGCGAGTCCTCGCCAACCAGCGATCCCCGCACTCTAACACTATCCGACACACACTGGGGCCAATTTACACTTACACAAAGCCAATTTACCTGCAAACCTACGCATCTCTGGAGTGTGGGAGGAAACCGGAGATCTCGGAGATCGGTCACGGGGAGAACGCACAAACTCCACACAGACAGCACCTGTAGTCGGGATGGAACCTGGGTCTCCAATGCTGTGAGGCAGCAACTCCACCGCTGCGCCGCCGTGTCGCCCACCTTTCCTGCCGTGCAGTTCATCACTTTATCTGCATTGCAACACTTTATAAGTCAACAAGGGTCATGACCATTGGGACCCACAAATAAAGTAAGTAAGTAAGTTTATTGGCCAAGTATTCACATACAAGGAATTTGCCTTGGTGCTCCACCCACAAGTAACAACATGACATACAGTGACAGTTACGAAAGACTCAAACACTTAACATTAATACTAATAAAACATTAATAAAACATTAAAACATTTTATGTTCAAAGTAAACGGCACCAAAGTAATTCAGTGTTGGTGTATTCATTACTCAACCATTAGGTGTAGACGTGTGCAGTTTATCAATTCGAAAGCAAACACATTACTCCAGGCTTGAACGTGATGCATCTCAAGAGTTTCCTGTCAATCATATCCCAAGGAACAGCATGGTTTGGGAACAGCTCCATCCAAAACCGCAAGAAATTGCAGCACAGAAGATCACCCACACAAGCCAACCTCCCTTCCATTGGCTCCATCTACACCTCACGCTGCCTCGGCAAGGCCAGCAGCATCATCACGGACCAGTCCCACTCCCTCTTCTCCCCTCTCCCATCAGGCAAGAGGTACAGAAGTGTGAAAACAAACGCACACCTCCAGATTCAGGGACAGTTTCTTCCCGGCAGTTATCAGGCAACTGCACCATCCTCACACCAACTAGAGAGTGGTCATCCATCTCATTGGAGACCATCTGAATATCTTTACTCAGACTCTGGACTTTATCTTGCACTAAACAGTATATCTTTTGTCCTGTAACTTTTCATGTTGGACAGCTTGATTGCAAGTTTAGTTTAGAGATACAGCGTGGAAACAGGTCCAGGGATCGTTCCCAATTTTACCGAAGCCAATGAACCTACAAACCAGAATGTGGGATGAAACCGGAACACCCGGAGAAAGGCCACGGGGAGAACGTACAAACCCCGTACAGACAGCACCCGTAGTCGGGATCGAACCCGGGTCCCTGGCGCCGTGAGGCAGCAACGCTACTCACTGCGCCACCGTGACGCCCTTATTTTGCAAGTGTTCCGCAAAGATGCAATCACATGGCCCACATTATTGTTTCCAGAGTTGAGTGTGAATATAAACCTTGTGCTGCTGGAAGCTGCATTACACCAAAGAGGACCACGTGAGCAAGGTAGATTTTTATGAAGCTAATATTAAAAAAAAATAACAGCATAGCATTCAAAAACAAACATGCTCCAATGTTAGCACAAATACACACTGTTTTTTGTAAAGTTTCCAATTCCCACTATTCACCAATGTTTATCCTGTCTCGAGTAATATGATTCTCTTTTTCTGTCTGGATTGCATTTCACTTTCCACCTGTTATGTTATTTATGCAGTGCCAATTCTTATTTTGAAAATTAACAAATATCTTCTAACTGGGTGGCGCAGCGGTAGAGTTGCTGCCTCACAGCGCCAGAGACCCGGGTTCGATCCTGACTACAGGCGCTGTCTGTACGGAGTTTGTACGTTCTCCCCATGGCCCGCGTGGGTTTTCTCCGGGTGCCTCGGTTTCCTCCCACGTTCCAAAGACGTGCAGGTTTGTAGATTCAAAAAGCTGGAGTAACTCAGCGGGACAGGCAGCATCTCTGGAGAGAAGGAACGGGTGACGTTTCGGGTCGAGACCCTTCTTCAGACTGGTTAGGGATAAGGGAAACGGGAGATATAGACGGTGATGTGGAGAGATCAAGAACAATGAATGAAAGATAAAGGGAACAGGCAATTGTAAGCTGTTTGTAGATTGATTGGTTTGGTATTTTGTAGATACTTTCAAGAGAGAGCTAGATAGGGCTCTTAAAGATAGCAGAGCCAGGGGATATGGGGAGAAGGCAGGAACGGGGTACTGATTGGGGATGATCACATTGCAAGGCGGTGCAGGCTCGAAGGGCCGAATGGCCTCCTCCTGCACCTGTTGTCTGTTGATATGTGGGAAATGGACTCTGACATTGGCAAATGTCAGGCCAACCAGACTGTAATCAAAACAGGGCAGACACACCACTTTCTACAACATGAATAGCTATAAATAGAGGTGGCTAAGCTGAACAGAAAGACTCAACGTGCTGGAGTAACAAAGTTATTCTCAGATGACCCAGTTACCAGGCAGCATCTCTGGAGAACAGGCATAGGTGACATTTCACGTTGGGGCACGTTATAATAAACTACACTAAACTACATTGTATCTAATTACAAATTACAAAATAACCCAAGCATCCTACTCTTTTTCTTCAGGGCCTGTCCCATTTACACGATTTTTTCGGCGACTGCCGGCACCCGTCATAGGTTGTCGAAAATTTCCAACATGTTGAAAATCCAGCGACGGCCAGAAAGACGCAAAGACTCTTTGGGCGACGACTCACGACCATACGGGCGACATGTCGCGGGGTGAAGCCTGTATGGTCGTGAGCAGTCGCCCAAAGAGTCGTACCTTGTTCTGGTCGCCGCTGGGTGCCGGCAAGTCGCCGGAAAATCGCGTAAGTGGGACAGGCCCTGAAGAAAAAGAGGCCCATTAAGATCTGCTCAGGTAACATAAATGTATTAACATAGAAAGTAGGTGCAGGAGGCGGCCATTGGGCCCTTCGAGCCAGCACCGCCATTCAATATGATCATGGCTGATCATCCACAATCAGTACCCCGTTCCTGCCTTCTCCCCATATCCCTTGATTCCGTTAGCCCCAAGAGCTAAATCTAACTCTCTCTTGAAAGAGTCCAGTGAATCGGCCTCCACTGCCTTCTGCGGCAGAGAATTCCGCTAGTGAATTATTTTGAGTCAAACCGCACAATATCAGGCTCTTCCTTTCTCTCTCCATCCCCTCCCCTTTCCCAGTTCTCCCACCAGTCTTTATCTCTGTCCCACCCATTCCCCTGACATCAGTCTGAAGAAGGGTCTCGACCCGAAACGTCGCCCATTCCT
The DNA here is from genome assembly GCA_035221665.1 of Okamejei kenojei. Lineage (NCBI taxonomy): Eukaryota > Metazoa > Chordata > Chondrichthyes > Rajiformes > Rajidae > Okamejei > Okamejei kenojei. The sequence continues at coordinate 3,056,613 of CM069148.1, read as the reverse complement.
TCTCTCCAGAGATGCTGCCTGTCGCAAATGAGTTACTCCAGCATTTTGTGTCTACCTTTGATTTAAATCAGCATCTGCAGTTCCTTCCTACACATTATCAGGCACGATAGCCCAACTTGCCCACACCGACCAATATGCCCCATCTACACTAGTCCCATTTGCCAGTGTTTGGCCCATATCCCTCTAAACCTGTCGAATTGTCTTTTAAATGCTGAAATAACTCAGCACGTCAGTCAACATCCCTGGAGAAAAAGGATGGGTGACGTTTCAGGTCAAAACCACTAAATTAAACTAGCTGATGCACTGATATGTGCAGTTTTGGTCCCCTTGTAAACATATAAGATTATAAACATATAAACATATACACATTATAAATATATAAACATATAAGATTATAATGGTTTGGACATGCTAGAGGCAGGAAACATGTTCCCAATGTTGGGGGAGTCCAGAACCAGGGGCCACAGTTTAAGAATAAGGAGTAAGCCATTTAGAAAGGAGACGAGGAAACACTTTTTCACACAGAGAGTTGTGAGTCTGTGGAATTCTCTGCCTCAGAGGACGGTGGAGACCAGACCAAGAGAGAGCTAGATAGGGCTCTTAAAATAGCAGAGTCAGGGGATATGGGCAGAAGGCAGGAACGGGGTACTGATTATGGATGATCAGCCGTGATCACATTGAATGGCGGTGCAGGCTCGAAGGGCCGAATGGCCTCCTCCTGCACCTATTGTCTATTGATATGTGGGAAATGGACTCTGACATTGGCAAATGTCAGGTCAACCAGACTGTAATCAAAACAGGGCAGACACACCACTTTCTACAACATGAATAGTTATAAATAGAGGTGGCTAAGCTGAACAGAAAGACTCAACGTGCTGGAGGAACAAAGTTATTCTCAGATGACCCAGTTTGGCCCATATCCCTCTAAACCTGTCCTATCCATGTACCTGTCCAATTGTCTTTTAAATGCCAGTACCTGCCTCACCTACCTCATTCCATTCCACACCCCATCACCCTCTGAGTGAAAAATATGCCACTGAGGTTCCCATTAAACCTTTCCCTCTCACCTTAAACCTATCTCATCTGGTTTTAATTGGCTTCTGTAAGTTGTAAAATGTCCCTAGTGTGCAGGATAGTACCAGTGTACAGGGTGATCGCTGGTCGGCAAGGACTCATTGGGCCGAAGGGCCTGTTTCCAGGCTGTGTCTCTAAAGTCTAAAGTCTATTAAATCTTTTTCCTGTCACATTGTGTCCTCTGGTTTTTGAGTCACCTACCCTGAAAGACTCCATGTGTATTCAACCTATCTATCCCCTGAATGGGGCTGGCTTCATTGAAGCATCTTGGTCAACATGGACAAGTTTCGTTGTCACCTTCCTCACGCCAACACTGGTCAATTCTACATTTTCCTTGAACCTCATTCCCCTTTGATGTCTCGTTTTCACACCTTACCCTTCCTTATCTCTGTGTCTCAACCCGATACGTCACCCATTCCTCCTAAGATAGACACGAAGAGCTCTGCACCAGAACCAACTCAAATGGAAGATCGACACAGAACACCGGAGTATCTCAGCGGGACAGGCAGCGTCTCTGCGGAGAAGGAATGGGTGACGTTGCGGGTCGAGACCCTCTTCAGACCCGAAACGTCGCCCATTCCTCCTATCCAGAGAAGCTGCCTGTCCCGCTGAGTTACTCCAACATTTTGCATTTATCTTGGGCCTTAGGGACTTTTTTTCCGTGCTGCAGGACTAAATCTCTCGGCTTTCCTTCCAATCCCCGATTTCCCTTTAGTCTTCCCTAGCCGTATCTTGACTGCAGCAGAATGGAGGTGATTGCATGAGCTTCCCTGGGCACGCTTTAGTCGGCTGCAGTCAGTGAAGCCACTTCCTTGTAGCTGCAATGTCAGCAGCACGGAGATAGTGAGCTCTGATAGATTCTGCCGTCTGTAATACAATCTCATCAAATTGAACCCAGCGGGATATAATTGCTGGAACGTTTCCCTCATAGTTGATCCATCAAATAAAGCCTAATTGCAATCACAAAAATAAGTAGGAAGACACTACAGATGCTCAGTCTGCCTAAGCCTACCTGATCTCCTGGTTGCTAAACACTTTCATTCCCCTTCCCATGAAGAAGGGTCTCGATCTCTGGAAGGAGTAGGTGATGTTTTGGGTCAAGACCTTTCTTCCAAAAAGTCTAAAGAGTCTGAAGAAGAGTCTCGATTCGAAACGTCACCCATTCCTTCTCTCCAGAGACGCTGCTGGTCCCGCTGAGTTACTCCACCATTTTGTGTCTGTCTTCGGTTTAAACCAGCATCTGCAGTTCTTTCTTATCCACACTGACCTTTATGTCCTGGGCCTCCTCCATTGTCAGAGTGAGGCTAAACGCAAATTGGAGGAACAGCATCTCATATTTCGTTTGGGCAGCTTACAGCCCTGTGTTATGAATATCGATTTCTCTAACTCCAGGTAGCTCCGGCATTCCCTCTCTCTCTCTCCATCCCTCCCCCACCCAAGTCGCACCAGCTTCTCGTTTTCACCCGACAAACAGCTAACAATGGCCTGTTTCCTTTGTCATTGTTACATTTTTGCATATCTTTCATTCATTGTTCTTTATCTCTCTACATCATCTAAATTAGAGAAGTCTAGGTCCATACCGCTGGGGTGCAAACTACCCAATGGTATGAACATTCACTTCTTCTAATTTTAGATTGCCCTTGCTTTTTCCCTCCTTCCCCTCCCCCTTCCCAATTCACCCACAACTCCTACTATCGCCGCCTACTCCCTTTCTCTATCCCCCATCCCCCTCCCCCGACATCAGTCTGAAGCAAAGACCCCACAGCGAGCAAGATAGATCTCTCGACGAAAAAGACCTAGTACGGTCATGGGCAGATTCATGGGCAATTTCCGGCCCCATTTCCGTAACCGGCTTCTGTCTCCGCACCAAAGATCGCACAGGATACTAGTGCGGAGACGGAAGCCGGTTACGGAAACATCCTCGTAAAAATAAAAGTTATTTGGGAAAAATCTTCTCCTCATTTTCAGAATTATAATTTATTAACACAAACTGTTCCCCCGCAACGTTGAGTACACTGCGAGTCGGGTCGGGTCGGGTTACTGAAATGAATGAAAAAAAGGGCCACGTTCCGCTCGTTGCGTACTACACGTCAGCCCGTTGCATTTAGAAGGAGCGGTCTATCCTGCTCCGCTGTAGGATCTTTGGTCTGAAGAAGGGTCTCGGCCCGAAACGTCGCCTATTCCATCTCTCCATAGACTCTGCCTCACCCGTTGAGTTTCCCAGCATTTTTTTTGTTTAGCCTCGATTGTTCCAGTACTTTCTGAAACAAGCAAAGTATGAGGTTATTCTTAATCTGAATTTATTGTTAATGCAATTTTGTGGTGAACTGGGTGTCAGTAAACCGTCACGAGAGAGCGAGGAAAATCGTCGCCAACATATTATAGTAACAAATGGCAGAGCCTGCTCCAGACATTTGCGTAGAGTCAATTAATGGTTGGGTGAGATTTGTCAATGCAGGATATTATTGATCGAAGCAATGCTTACTGCAGAGAGATCTGTCTTCCACCCACACAGTTTAACAGCATCAGAAGAGTTGGCTAAAAGTCAACTGTTGCAACTATTTAACTCTACTTTCCAAATATCAATCAAGAGGTCACCTTTCCAGTTATGACCCTTCTTCAGACTCTTAAGACTCTTCTCAAGAAGGGTCTCGACCCCCAAAACGTCACCCATTCGTTCTCTCCAGAGATGCTGCCTGTCCTGCTGAGTTACTCCAGCATTCTGTGTCTAATCTGCAGACGCTGGTTTCAACCGAAGATAGACACAAAAAGCTGCAGTAACTCAGATGGAACAGGCAGCATCTCTGGAGAGAAGGAATGGGTGATGTTTCGGGTGGAGACCTTTCTTCAGACTGAAGAATTTCTGGTCGAGAATGAAAAAGGGTCTTGACCCGAAACGTCACCCATTCCTTCTCTCCAGAGATGCTGCCTGTCCCGCTGAGTTACTCCAGCATTTTGTGTCTATTTTTGATTTAAACCAGCATCTGCAGTTCCTTCCCACTCAATTTGAAGCGCTGTAGATTATCTGTCGGTGCTTTGTTTAAAATTTGATGAGGGCTTCAGCCGTAATTGTATCCAGTTATTGATCAGAGTGTCACAGCATTTATTAACAAATAACTCCAGATGTGCAGGAAGGAACTGCAGATGCTGGTTTACACCGAAGATGGACACAAAATGCTGGAGTAACTCAGCGGGACGGGCAGCATCTCTGGAGAGAAGGAATGGGTGACCTTGCTTCAGACACTTAAGACTCTTCGGAAGAAGGGTCTCGACCCAAAACATCACCTACCCCTTTTCTCCAGAGATGCTGCCTGAGCCACTGTTACTCCAGCATATTGTGTCTAAGGAATTGCAGATGCTGGTTTGTACCCAAGAAACACACAAAACGCTGGGGTAACTCAGCAGGTCAGGCATTAACCCTGGACAACGTGGCTAGGTGATGTTTCGTGTCTGAAGAACAGTTCGAAAAACGACACCTATCCATGTTCTTCAGCGGTGCTGTCTGACGCACACAGAGTTACTCCAGCATTTTGTGTCCCTCTTCAATGTAACTACATTGATATATAGAGAATAGACACAACAAGCTGGAGTAACTCAGCGGGACAGGCAGCATCTCTGGAGAGAAGGAACGGGTGACGTTTCGAGTGGTAATGAAGGCATTAGGTGTGCTTGCCTTCATTGGTCATGGCATGGAGTATGTTGGGAAGTCATGATGCTGCTTCAGAGGACCTGGGTCAGGCCACATTTGGAGTATTGTGTGTATTGCAGGAAGGATTGGGAAGCTTTGATGAGAGGTTTACCAGATCAGAGGGTCTCAGTCAATAGGAAATGTTAAATTGCTGCAAGGTATTTAGGAGACTTGATCGATATATTAAATACTGAGGCGTAGACAGGTAAAAAACGTTCTCTGGTGGAAATACCAAATATTAAGAGGGCAGAGTTTTAAGGTGAGAGCGAGGGTTTAAAGGAGATGTGCGGGTCTTTACACAGAGGGTGGTGGGGGCTTGGAACTAGGGTTGCCACTGTCCCGTATTAGCCGGGACATCCCGTATATTGGGCTAAATTGGTTTTCCCGTACGGGAACGTCCTTGTCCCATATTTGACCGCTACTACTCGGGTCGAGGGGAATGTCGGGTCGAGGCTCCACGTCCACCCCATCGAGTGCCTCGCTCGCGGCCCCGTAGGTCGGTCGGCAGCCCGGCCAGCTGTCCGACCTTCGGACCTTCGCTGACCGCCGACACCACCACCACCCCTCCTTCTCACGGCCGATCATCGGTTCACGAGTTGGACGGGGCGCCGGACTTTGCGCGCGGCCCCCGGGCCAAAACTCCTCAGCTGGCCCGCCGGCTGGGCTTTGTGTGCAGTCCAGCACCCGGGCCAACTCATCATTCACCCAGACACGGCCGAGTCGGTCAACGAATTGCCGTCGGGAATTTGTCCCGTGTTTTGACCTTTTGACCCGTATTTGGGAGTGAGAAAGTTGGCGACCCTGCCTGGAACGCGCTGCCAGGGGTGGTGGTGGAGGCTTTTGTACGGGCGCATGGATACGCAGAGAATGGAGGGACATGGATCACGTACAGGCAGATAAAGAGTTGGTCGTAGCTTCATGTTCAGCACCGACATTGTGGGCCGAAGGGCCTGTGCTGTACTGTTCTGAGGCCCAACAGTTAAAGTTCTAAACTTGGCCAAGGCCCATGTTTTGTCCACATCCCTACAAACCGTTCCTACCTTTGTTGAAATGCCTTTTTAATGTTGTGATAATACATGCCTCCTCCACCTCTTCTGGCAGCTCGTCCCACACACCCACCACCCTCTGTGTGAAAAAGTTGCCTCTCGGGTTCCTATTCAATCTTTCCCCTCTCACCTTAAACCTCTGCCCTCTAGTTCTTGATTACCCTACCCGAGCAAAAAGGCTCTGTCTATGCATTCATCCAATTTATTCCCCTCGTGATCTAATGGATCATCCCTCGTGTTCCTGCGTTCCAAGGATAAAGTGCCAGATTGGCCAACCTTTCCCTATAGATCAGGGCGGCACGGTGGCGCAGCGGTAGAGTCGCTGCCTCACATCGCCCGAGACCCGGGTTCGATCCTGACCACGGGTGCTGTCTGTACAGAGTTTGTACACTCTCCCGTGACCTGCGTGGGTTTTCTCTGGGATCTCCGGTTTCCTCCCACACTCCAGAGACGTGCAGGTTTGTAGGTTAATTGGCTTTGGTGAAATAGTAAACTGTCCCTAGTGTGTGTTGGATAGCGCTAGTGTGCGGGGTTATTGCTGGTTGGCGAGGACTCGGAGGGCCCAAGGGCCAGTTTCCACGCTGCATCTCTAAAACTAAACTAGAAAAATCTGGTCCTCAAGTCTGGCAACAACCTCAGATATCTCAGCAATCGTTCAAAAGTCAAGAGTGTTTTATTGTCATGTGTCCCAGATAGAACAATGACATTCTTAAGGGCCTGTCCCACTTGGGCGTCAATTACGCCTCACACAGATGGCGCGCAAAGATTTTGTACATCCCAAAGTCCTGGGGTGCCGTGCGCGACCGCGCGTCACTGCCTATGTCATCCAAGCAGCATGGGCGCATCACGTGCACGTCACAACTCGCGCATCGTGCGTCGTGATGCGTAAATGATGTCGCGTAAATGACGCGCAAATGACGCCCATGTGGGACAGACCCCTTACTTGCTTCAGCACAACAGAATATGTAAACATTGTAGGATATGAGACAAACCTGAAGAAGACAAACATCTTGGGGCAAGATACAGAGGCGCCGCGTGTCATCACCATCGACGACTACGGACTTGATGCCGTCCATCAGTTCACGTAACCTCGGCTCCACCACCACCGACAACCTCTCCTTGGACACAGAGATCGATAAGACGATCGGGAAGGCAGCTACAACTCTCACGCCTCACAATTCGAGTGTGGACCAACCCAAAGCTGACAGTGAGGACAAAGATAGCAGTCTACAACGCTTGTGTCAACAGCATGCTGTTATATGGCAGTGAGACATGGACTACGTATGCCAGGCAGGATAGAAGACTCAACACCTACCACCTGAGAAGCATCCGCCGTGTCTTGGGCATATCCTGGCAAGACCGAGATGCTGTCTCGCGCTGGCCTTCCCAGTATGTACTCTACTCAGGCAGTGCAGACTGCGGTGGCTGGGCCATCTCCACCGCATGGAGGATGGCCTTATTCCAAAAGACATCCTCTATGGAGAGCTGACATCTGGGAGGAGAACCGTCGGCCGCCCCCAGCTACGTTACAAAGATGTCTGCAAGAGAGATATGAAGGCGCTCGACATCAATGTGGAGTCCTGGGAGAGCCTTGCAGCTGACCGCACGAGGTGGAGAGGTACCCTGAACCAACATATCAAAACAGGGGAAGAGAAACTGATGAACGCAGCAGCAGACAAGCGGGCACGCAGAAAGGAACACAGCAATATCATCAAACCACAGACCACACACAATGTGACCTTTGTTTTGTTTTGTTGTTAAATATTTTTATTAGAAGTACTTATTAAAAGAAGAATATACATATTACATACATTCTTAATATTATTAATATTAACAATTATATCTTATTTGTACTTCTATGCATTTTTTTATTTTTAATGCAGGTAGGAAATAATAGAGAAAAATAAAGTAAAAATAGAAAATCAAAAAGATGAATGAAGTGTTAAGCAGGTTATACATCATTGGAGATATATCCATGGTTTATTATATGTGATTCTTCATCTATTCTTTCATTCGGGCTTCAGTCAGGTTCTCGCACCGAGCCATTTTGACCCTTTAAATATTCAGTAAATGGAGACCATAACCCTCTGAAATGATCCAGCTTGTCCAGTAGGACAAGTCTTAATGTTTCCAGGTGAAGTGTCTCCGACATTCCTGTAATCCACATTTTGATTGTGGGGGATGTAGGACCTTTCCAAAATTTCAATATTAATTTTTTCCCAATTATTAAACTGTAAACGATAAAAATTCTTTGATTCATTGTTATTAATTGATCTGTTTCTAATATTCCTAATATTATTAATTTTGAGTTGGGAACCAAATTCGTATTAACAACATTCGAAATTAGCTTAAATATTTCTGTCCAAAAGTTAGTAATTTTTATACAGTTTGTGAATGAGTGCGTTAAATTAGCTTCTAAGTGCTGACATTTATCACATATGGCAGATACATTTGAAAACATTCTATGTAATTTGGATTTTGAATAATGCAATCTATGTAATACTTGAAATTGTATCAAAGAGTGTCTAGCATTTAACGAACAGTGGTGTATATGTTGCAAACTTTCATCCAATACTTCTGGTCTGATTATTTGACCTAATTCATTTTCCCATAATTGCCTATATATTTCTGTCATTGGGACATCGTTTACCAATAAAATGTTATAAATATATGATATCAATTTTTCTGTGTTCGGGTGTTTATTTAGACATTCATCTAAAATTTCTGTCTTTCTATTTCTAAATTCCTGTGTGTTTGATTTTACATAGTCTCTGATTTGTAAATATCTAAAGTAATCTTTTGAATGTAATCCATAAATTTGTTGTAATTCTTGAAATGAAAGAAAGGAGTTTTCCCTGTAGAGATCGCCCATCTTATTAATTCCATAGTTTTTCCATTGTAAAAAACCTTTGTCCATCATTGAGGGTTTAAATGTAACATTGTTTACAATGGAGAGAGCTAGTGGTATACATTCCAATTTTAATGTTTTCTTTAGTTGTTTCCAGATACATATCCCACTTTCTATTATAGGGTTTTCTCTAAAGGTTTTCTTACCTAGTTTAGTATTGACAAATAAAATCGAGCTAATTTCAAAAGGTGAACAATCTTCTTTTTCCATTTTTAACCAATTTGGTTGTTTATCTATTTCTTCCAACCAAAAGTTCAATATTAACTGCCCAGTTATAAAACATAAAATTTAGCAGTGCTAGACCTCCATTTATTTTTGATTTACATAAATGTTTTTTATTTATTCTATGGCTCTTATAATCCCAGATAAAGTTGGTGACTATGGAGTCAACCTTCTTTAAAAAATTTTTAGGAAGTTATATCGGAATCAATTGGAAAAGATATAGTAATTGCGGGAGAAAAATCATTTTTATTGCATTAATTCTACCTAGCATTGAAATAGGTAATGTTTTCCAATATAAGATATTCTTATGTAATTTATTCAGTAAGAGTGGGAAATTAGATTTAAATAAAGAATCAAATCTTTTTGTTACATAAATTCCAAGATATTTGATTTTTTCGTTTGCTATCTTAAAAGGAAATTGTTGCAATATTTGTGGGTTATTTACCATTATTGACATAAGTTCACTTTTATTCCAATTAATGCTATATCCTGAGAATGAGCCAAATTCAGTTATTAAATTTAATAAATTTGAAATACTAATTTCCGGCTTTGTAATATAAAGTAATACATCATCTGCATATAAGGAGATTTTATTTTCAGTTTCTCTAGTTTCATACCCATATATTTCAGGATGTAATCTCACGCTTTGAGCTAATGGCTCAATTGCGAGTGCAAACAATAGTGGGGATAAGGGGCAACCTTGTCTACAGCCTCGAAATAAATTAAATTTAGTTGATAACATTTGATTTGTTAGTATTCTAGCTGTTGGATTAGTGTATAATAATTTAACCCATGTAATAAACTTCTCTCCCAACTTAAAAGTTTCCATGACCGAAAACAGATAAGACCATTCCACCTGGTCAAAGGCTTTCTCCGCATCTAACGAGACGATTACTAGGTCTTTATTAATACCTCTTTTTGAATATATAATATTGAATAATCGTCTCAAGTTATATGAGGAATATCGTTTTGGTATAAATCCTGTTTGATCCGGGTGAATTAATTTATTGATCACTGTGCTTAGTCTTTGTGCTAGTATTTTGGTTAATATTTTTTGATCTTTTATTTAAAAGAGCTATAGCTCTATATGATCCTGGGTCATCCAGATCCTTGTCTATGTTAGGTATAAGTGTTATAATAGATTCATTTTCTGGTAGTTTCTGTTGGGTATAAATGTATTCATAAAGTGTCTTCAAACGTGGTGCAATCAGATCATAGAATGTTTTATAAAATTCTCGAACCAATTCCATCTGGTCCCAGAGTTTTACCATTTTTTAATGATCTGATAGATTCTTCGATTTCTTTTGCTGTTATTTCAGCGTTTAGTGATTCTCTATTTTCTACATCCAACCCTTTTAGATTACATTTTTTTTTAAATGCTTCTATTCCTATCTGGTTTTCTGTCGTTTTGACTTGAGTATAAATTTTTATAATGTTGCAAAAATCTCTCATTAATATCTTTAGGTTGTACTAGTGGTTCACCATTGTGTGATTTAATCCTATGGATTATTTTTTCTCCCTCCAATTTCCGTAATTGACGAGCCAACAATTTTTGGGGTTTATCTCCAAATTCAAATTGTAATTGTTTAGTATATTGATAGAGGTTTACAACTTGATCTGAATATATTTTATTTAATTTATATTTCAATGCAGCGATTTTATTATGTTTTATCATGCTTGGATTTGCAGCGTTCTCTGTATCTAATTGTTTAATCTCCTTTTCCAATGCCTGTTGTTCCCTCCGATTCTCTTTATTATAAAATGCTTGAGAAGAAATCATAATTCCACGGGCATATGCTTTAAAAGTTTCCCATAATAGGGAAGAAGATATTTCCGGCTTATCATTTATTTCAAAGAAAATCTTGATCTGTTCTGTAATGTATTCCTGTGTTACTTTGTCCTTTAAAATTTGTGGGTTAAGTCTCCATTGTCCCTGTTTTTCCATTTTACCATTTATTTTGATCATAAATGTTAAAGGTGCATGATCTGAGATTGTAATATTATGATATTTTGAATTGTGAGTGAGTGAGATAAGTTTAGAGTCTACCAAAAAATAATCTATTCTTGAATACGTTTTGTGTACAGGTGAATAAAAAGAGTATTCTTGTCCAGTTGGGTTTTCTATTCTCCAAACGTCTTTAATATTACTAGTATCCATGTATGCATTTAATAAGTCACTGGAATGCGATTTGATTTTCCGTTGTCTTGATGATCTGTCTAAATAAGAATCTAGGGAACAATTTAAATCTCCTCCAATTATTAGGTTATGTTGTGCTAATTCCGGGATGGTATTAAATATTTCCTTAAAAAACAGTGGACTATCAAAGTTTGGTCCTTAAACATTAACAAAGATCATTTCTTGTGCGTTTAATTCTCCTAGTACAATAATATATCTACCATCACTGTCAGTTATAGTTGATGTGTGTTTAAATAAAGTACCTTTACGAAATAATATTGCTACACCTCTGGATTTGTGTGTAAAAAAAGAATGATACGCTTTATCTATCCATTTAGCTTTCAATCTATGCTCTACATCTTTTTTTAAGTGCGTTTATTGGATAAAAATTACATCTACTTTAAGTGCTTTTAAATGTGCTAATACATTACCTCTCTTAATTGGTTCATTAATACCTTTAACGTTCCAGCTACAAAACGTTATTCCTTCATTCCCCGTATTAATTTTTAAGTCTTGCATCTTTAGTTTAGGGAGGTCTATAATAGAGCAAATGGTTCAGTTCGACAGGCCCGACCTTACACCCGAACTCCGAATAGACGAATTTCAAGACCCTTGGATGTCTCTCACATATATATCTCCTTTGTAATTTATAACTCCATTCAAACTTAAAATAATAATGATAGATTATAATATAAGAAAAAAAGGGATAGATTAAGAAGTTAGTGATGTGCACAAAGAAGGAAAAAACTACATCTAGTATTAGTGTAGTTAGTGATAGCCATACTAACATGGCTAACCATCTACTGACTTCCGTAGTTGATGTTACAAACTTAACCAGCTCCATGGTTTCTTAAAATTATTATTCCATAACAGTATTTTACCGGGGATATTAAATTCTGAAGTATTCGGGTTCCATTAGTCGGGATTGTGAGGGTACATATATTTAAAACATATTAAAAAATATAATAAAAAAAGAAAGAAAAGGGAGGAAAAAAAAAGAAAAAAAAAGGGTTCCAAGGAGGACAAATGAAATCAAACTTTATATTCAGCGCAATTACAATTACTATTTATCTGATTTTAAATAATTCAGTTATGATTAAGTATTAGTCATTAATGATAATTATTAACTCTAATTAGTAATGGTACCGCGCTATAGTTTTAGTATTTATTAATTATTTGTATTAATAGTGCTATTATTCTAATTATTAGTATCCATGGGAGAGTTTCCAATCCGCATCTTTCTCCAGCATCTGTCTCCAGCTTCCTTAGACAAGTCCTTAGTTCCATCCAATCCTGCAAAGTCAGTTTATTCCTTGATGTAGTTCGATTTTAAAGATATTATTGAATCTTCCACTTGATCCTTCGTCTTCTGGGCAAAGTTCAGTGCTTCCACAGGGTTGGTGAAAAAATGTTATTTCTGATTGTAAGTGACTCTTAGGGTAGCTCGATACCTCGACCATACTTCAAATTCTTCACTTCCTTCAAAATTCTTTTGGTCTCGTTAAACGCGTTTCGTTTCCTGGAGACGTCTGCTGGATAGTCTCGATAAATACTGATCTTATCTCCTTCACATATAAGATTTCTGCTTCTTACAATTTTTTCCATCATCTCCTCCAGAACATAGTCATACTGGACTTTTATTATCATTTGTCTTGGAGGGGCGTCATGTCTTGTCTGACGTCTCATCACTCTGTGTGCTCGAGCAAGTAAAGGCTTTTGATCCAGAGATAAAACTTTTTGCAGTAAGTTTGCAGTAAATTCTCGGGGATCTTGATTCGCCTCTCTCCCTTCTTGAATACCCACAATTCTTAGGTTCTGTCTTCTCTGGCATCCTTCCAATTCAGTGCATTTATCAGTTATTTTGCCTAGTAGTTCAGATAGACGTTGATTTTCTCGGATGAGTTTTTCCTCAGTCCGAGCACTTGTTTCGGCTATCTCCTCAAGGTCCTTTATGGCTGTCGTCTGTTGTTCCACGGGATCCAGCTTTTCCTCAAGATCAGTTACCACCTTTCTGATTTTAACATTTGTCTCTTTTGTCATGACTGCAGCTTGTTCAGTCAATGTTTCTGCAGTTTCCTTCCTCAGTTTGTCCGATAGATCCGTAACTGAGGAATTAATTTCAAGCTTGAACTCCATCATCTCCTCCTTGATTTTTTTTATTTCTTCCTTGAAATTCATTTTCTTTAATTCTTCATTCGTTTTTGCAAGTTCAGTCTTTAATTTCAGCTTTATTTCATCCTTTAAATTTGCAATTTCTTGTGCAATAAAAATTCTGAGATCTTCACTTTCCGATTTTTTCGTTGTTTTTTTCGATACATCTTCTTGGGATAGTGCCCTACCTGAGCCCGAGGCTTCCATCGGGCCTTTTTCTTGTTCTGCCGGTTTCTGCCCAGTAACTCGACTTTTCGGTTTTTCAGCAAGGGGGCTGCGCTGCATAGACATTGCAAGTTGCGCGCCTGATGACGTCACTCACGGCAGTCGGTACAGAAGCAGCAGGTAGGTCATTTTCTCCCCGGTTTTTTCAGCATTTTCTCAAGGAGCTGGCTGGCGTTACTCCCTAGCCCTCCATGGCGCCACCGGAAGTCCACAATGTGACCTGTGTGACAGAGACTGTCACTCCCGCATTGGTCGCTTCAGCCACAAGCGACGCTGCTCTAGCCGAGGTTTGGAGCAAGCGGCCCACAGCTAGGATGCACCACCCATGGTCAGTCATGACCGAGGGGGGCCTACTAGTATGATATGATAAACGAGAAAAGTTCATACTCACAAGTACACACACGACTACATTTCTTTCCTGTCACCACAATTGAACACAATACTCCAAGTGCGGCCTCACCAACGTCTTGAACAGCTGGAACATGAAACTCTAGCGTAACGTAGATCAAAACGTAGATTCTAAGGATAAGGGGGAATTCCTTTAGGACCGAGATGAGGAAAACATTTTTCACACAGAGAGTGGTGAGTCTCTGGAATTCTCTGTCACAGAAGGTAGTTGAGGCCAGTTCATTGGCTATATTTAAGAGGGAGTTAGATGTGGCCCTTGTGGCTAAAGGGATCAGGGGGTATGGAGAGAAGGCAGGTACAGGATACTGAGTTGGATGATCAGCCATGATCATATTGAATGGCGGTGCAGGCTCGAAGGGCCAAATGGCCTACTGCACCTATTTTCTATGTTTCTATGTTTCTATGAAACTGCACCTGCCTTGTACATTGGACCAGATCTCGGTCACACAATGAGCAGCTCTATATTCCAATGTTCTTTAGAATCCTCCATGCGTGACTGAATCACTATTTGAATAAAATCTTCTTAAAATTCAATACTTTCAATGCATTCTTCAGGGCAGTGAAGAAAATATCTCTTCAAAACAGCCGCCATTAGTTGGAAGTGCGTAGGAAGGAACTGCAGATGCCGGTTTACACCAAAGATAGACACAAAATGCTGGAGTCACTCAGCGGGACAGGCATCATCTCTGTAGAGAAATAATGGGTGACGTTTTGGATCAAGACCCTTCTTCAGACGGAGAGGGAGATACAGAGATAAGGAAGGGTAAGGTATAAAAAGAAGACCTTCATCTTCCTTTGTCTGAAGAAGGGTCTCGACCTAAAACTTCACCCATTCCATCTCTCCAGAGATGCTGCTTGTTGCCCTGAATTACTCCAGCATTTTGTGTCCAACTAGTCAACCTTCATCCTTCCCGTCTGAAGAAATTAATTTGGACTTTAGAAATACAGTGTGGATACAGGCTCTTCAGCCCATTGAGTCCACACCAACCAGCGATCACCACGTACACTAACACTATCGTACACCCTAGGGACAATTTTGTTTTGGAAATTTTACCAAAGCCAATCTTCTTCTTGTCGAGTCCACACACACGATTAGAAGTTGTTCAGCCAGAGTTGAGCACACTTATAACCATATAACCATATAACAATTACAGCATGGAAACAGGCCCTCTCGGCCCTTCAAGTCCGTGCCAACCATTTGTTTTCCCCTAGTCCCATCTACTTGCACTCAGACTATACCCCTCCATTCCCTTCACGTCCATATACCTATCCACTTTACTCTTAAATGTTAAAATCGATCCTGCCTCCACCACTTCTGCTGGAAGCTCATTCCACACAGCCACCACCCTCTGAGTAAAGAAGTTCCCCCTCACGTTACCCCAAAACTTCTGTCCCTTAATTCTCATGTCATGCCCTCTTGTTTGAATCTTCCCTACCCTCAATGGGAAAAACGTATCCACGTTAACTCTGTCTATCCCTTTCATCATTTTAAAGACCTCAATCAAGTCCCCCCTTAACCTTCTGCGCTCCAAAGAATAAAGACCTAAAAGACCTAAAGACTTCTCGGCATCTGCACACAATGGTGTCTGTCTTGTCGCTTCTTGTGCATGGTGGGGGAAGGATAGGTGGAGACCTCTCTCCCCTCAATCGGGTAGGTACTTTGGATCTGTCTTCACTAAGGAAGACACAAACAATCTCCCAGATGTACTGGAGGACAGAAGATCTAAGGGGGTAGAGGAACTGAAAGACATTTTCATTAGGCGAGAAATAGTATTGGGTAGGCTGATGGGACTGAAGGATGATAAATCCCCTGGGCCTGATGGTCTGCATCCCAGGGTCCTCAGGGAGGTGGCTCTAGAAATAGTGGATGCATTGGTGATCATTTTCCAATGTTCAATAGATTCAGGATCAGTTCCTGTGGATTGGAGGATAGCTAATGTTATCCCACTTCAAGAAAGGAGCGAGAGAGAAAACGGGGAATTACAGACCAGTTAGCCTGACTTCGGTGGTGGGAAAGATGCTGGAGTCAATTATTAAAGAGGTAATAATGGAGCATTTGGATAGCAGTAAAAGGATTAGTCCAAGTCAACATGGATTTATGAAAGGGAAATCATGCTTGACTAATCTTCTGGAATTTTTTGAGGATGTGACAAGTAAAATGGATGAAGGGGTGCCAGTGGATGTAGTGTATCTAGACTTTCAGAAAGCCTTTGATAAGGTCCCGCACGGGAGACTGGTGACTAAAATTAGAGCACATGGTATTGGGGGTAGGGTGTTGACATGGATAGAAAATTGGTTGGCAGACCGGAAGCGAAGGAGTGAACAGACCCTTTTCAGAATGGCAGGCAGTGGCGAGTGGAGTGCCGCAAGGCTCGGTGTTGGGGCCGCAATTGTTTACCATATATATTAATGATTTGGAAGAGGGAATTAGGAGCAACACTAGCAAGTTTGCGGATGACACAAAGCTGGGTAGCAGTGAGAACTGTGAAGAGGATGTTAGGAGGTTGCAGGGTGACCTGGACAGGTTGAGTGAGTGGGCAGATGCGTGGCAGATGCAGTATAATATAGATAAATGTGAGGTTATCCACTTTGGTGGCAAAAACAAGGGGGCAGATTATTATCTCAATGGGGTTAGGTTAGGTAAGGGGGAGGTACAGCGAGACCTGGGCATCCTTGTACACCAGTCACTGAAAGGTGGCGTGTAGGTACAGCAGGCAGTGAAGAAAGCTAATGTAATGTTGGCCTTCATAACACGAGGATTTCAGTACAGGAGCAAAGAGGTTCTTCTGCAGTTGTATAGGGCTCTGGTGAGACCACATCTGGAGTATTGTGTACAGTTTTGGTCTCCTAATTTGAGGAAGGACATCCTTGTGATTGAGGCAGTGCAGCGTAGGTTCACGAGATTGATCCCTGGGATGGCGGGACTGTCATATGAGGAAAGATTGAAAAGACTAGACTTGTATTCACTGCAGTTTAGAACGATGAGGGGGGACCTTATAGAAACATATAAAATTATAAAAGGACTGGACAAGCTAGATGCAGGAAAAATGTTTCCAATGTTGGGTGAGTCCAGAACCAGGGGCCACAGTCTTAGAATAAAGGGGAGGTCATTTAAGACTGAGGTGAGAAAAAACTTTTTCACCCAGAGAGTTGTGAATTTATGGAATTCCCTGCCACAGAGGGCAGTGGAGGCCAAATCACTGGATGGATTTAAGAGAGAGTTGGATAGAGCTCTAGGGGCTAGTGGAGTCGAGGGATATGGGGAGAAGGCAGGCACGGGTTATTGATTGGGGGTGATCAGCCATGATCACAGTGAATGGCGGTGCTGGCTCGAAGGGCCGAGTGGCCTCCTCCTGCACCTGTTGTCTATGTTTCTATGACATTGCGACCAAACGTTGCTTGTCTCAGGCCAGCAATATTAAACAGGACCCCACTCATCTCCATCGGACTGTTCACTCTGCTGCCCTCGGGAAAAAGATATCGTAGCATAAGGAGCAGAACATCGAGGTTCTGCAACAGCTTCTTCCCACGAGCCATCAGACTCCTGAATGCCATGTAATGGGCTGCCACCAGTGTCTATTTTATCCTTTTATCCATTTTATCCTTTATTTATTATCGTGTTGCACAGGGAGCCAAATGCAACAGAATTTCATTTTGGAATTGCATATATCTAAATGATATCAATGATATCTAAATATCCACGAGAGCCCCGAGTATCTATATCATAGATATCATTTAGAAATAACTATATATATATTTATTTCTAAATGATAATAAAGATGGTTTGATTTTGATTGATTGAAACAGGGCTGCGACGTCAACGCCCTTTCCTTGACCCCACCATAGCCAATTAACCTACAAACCTGAACGTCTTTGGAGTGGGGGAGCACCTGGAGAAAACCCACGCGGGTCACGGGGAGAGCGTACAAACTCCGTACAGACAGCGCCCGTAGTCGGGATCGAACCCGGGATTCTGGCAACTCGACCGCTGTGCCACCGTGCTGCCCCTTGACATGCCTTTTTTACATAAACTTGGGATGCCCAAAAAGTGCTTCATGATGAATGAATTCTGGAGTGCGGTTCCATTTACTCTATGGGTGCTTATCCTCGCAAAGTGTAATTAGACAATTAGTTGGTTGAATGTTTCTCAAGCACCTGCATGATTATGTTGATGTTGTCGAAATGTTTCAACGTTTTATTTAAAGGGCCTGTCCCACGGTACGAGTTCATTCAAGAGCTCTCCCGAGTTTAAAAAAAAAATCAAACTCGTGGTAAGCACGGCGAATGAACGTAGCGGGTACGTCGGAGCTCGGGACTTCTCTTAGCGGCTCGTAACGCTAACGGCAGGTACTCGGGAAGACTCGTTACTGGCAGGTAAGCACGGGAAGACTCGTGAAGATTTTTCAACATGTTGAAAAATATCCACGAGAGCCCCGAGTACCGACGAGCGGCCATTACCGTAAATCTCCAAGTTCGATTCAGGGCAAACTCGGGAGAGCTCCTGAATTAGCTCGTACAGACGGACAGGCCCCTAAGAATGCAGATTGATTGTGGGAATAAAGAATCATTTCAGAATTGGCGTGATCAAAGTGTGAGAGAAGTGGTCAGATCAATCATATCACTTGATCAAAATGGTTCTCTCTCATTATTTAAGGACATAAGGTCACAATGGATAGGAGCAGAATTAGGCCCTTTGACCCATCAAGTCAACTCCACCATGGCTGATCGTTTAAGAAAGAACTGCAGATGCTGGAAAAATTGAAAGTAGACACAAATGCTGGAGAAACTCATTGGGCGAGGCACTATCTATGGAGAGAAGGAATAGGCGACGTTTCGGGTCGAGACCCTTCTTCAGACTGATGTGGGGGTGGGGTGGGGAGGGAAGAAGAAAGGAAGAGGCGGAGACAGTGGGCTGCGGGGGAGCTGGGAAGGGGAGGGGAAGGAAGGAGAAAGCAGGGACTACCTGAAATTGCAGAAGTCACTGTTCATACCGCTGGGGTGTAAACTGCCCAAGTGAAATATGAGGTGCTGCTCCTCCAATTTGCGGTGGGCCTCACTCTGGCCATGGAGGGGGCCCAGGACAGAAAAGTCGGATTCGGAGTGGGAGGGGAGTTGAAGTGCTGAGCCAGCATCTGTGGAGAACATGGATAGGTGACGTTTCAAGACTTTTGGATTGCTTTCTCTGCAACACCACAAGTTGCTGGGTGAGCTGTTGGAAGTATATAAAATGATGAGAGGCAGAGTTAGATTGTGGGGAGGAGAATGCTGGATGAGAGTTGGGAGTGGGAGAAACGCTGGCAAGGATGACAAGTTCCGCAGAGATGCTGCCGGACCTGCTGAGTTACTCCAGCACTTTGTGTCTTCAATTGTAAACCAGCATCTGCAGTTACTCTGAGCAAAAGACACAAAGTGCTGGAGCAACAGGTCAGGCAGGAGCTCTGCAGAACGGGGCGGCTTGGTGGCGCAGCGGTTGAGTTGCTGCCTTGCAGCTCCGGAAACCCAGGTTCGATCCCGATTACAGGCGCTGTCTGTACGGGGCTTGTACATTCTCCCCGTGACCTGCGTGGGTTTTCTCCGGGCGCTCCGGTTTCCTCCCACGCTCCAAAGACGTACAGGTTTGTAGGCTTATTGGCTTGGTAAAATTGTAAATTGTCTCTAGTGTGTGTAGGATAGTGTTAGTGTGCGGGGATCGCTGGTCAGTGCGGATTCGGTGGTTCGAAGGACCTGATTCCCCGCTGTGTCTCTAAACTAAACGAAATGTGTAGGGAAGAACTGCAGATGCTGGTTTAAATCAGTCTGAAGACGGGTCTCGACCTGAAACGTCATCCATTCCTCCCCTCCAGAGATGCTGCCTGTCCCGCTGAGTTACTCCAGCATTTTGTGTCTACTTTCCGTTTAAACCAACATCTGTAGTTCCTTGTGTTAAAGAAGGAACTGCAGATGCTGGAGAATCGAGGGTACACAAAAGGCTGGAGAAACTCAGCGGGTGCAGCAGCATCTAAGGAGCGAAGGAGATAGGCGACGTTTCGGGTCGAGACCTTTCTTCAGACTGGTCTGTAGTTCCTTCCTGCACAAGGTTATTAAAGGGAAATGCATCAGTCTGAAGAAGGGTCTTGACCCGAAATGTCATCTGTTTCCTTTGCTCCATAGATGCTGCCTTACCCGCTGAGTTTCTCCAGTGTTTTTGCCTACCTTTTTATTTTTTCCAGCATCTGCAGTTCTTTCTTAAACATAAAGGAAACAGGCCATTGTTCGCTGTTTGTTGGGTGAAAATGAGAAGCTGGTGCCACTTGGGTGTGGGGGGGATGGAGAGAGAGAGGGAATGCCAGGGCTACCTGAAGTTAGAAAAATCAATATTCATACCACTGGGCTGTAAGCTGCCCACGCAAGTTGTGGATGTAGCCCAGTGTAAAAAGCAGCCAACATAATCGAAGACTGAAAAGGATCCCAATCCGAGGCGTTGCTTATCCATGCTGAGTTACTGCAGCACTTTCTTTTGTAAACCAGAATCTGCAGTTCTTTCTTTATATATACATAATCAAAGACTTGTCCCACCCCGGTCATTCCTTCTTCTCCCCGCTCCCGTCCGGCAGGAGGTACAGAAGCTTGAAAGTGCGCACCACCAGACTCAGGAACAGCTTCTTCCCCTCTGTTATCAGGCTTCTGAACGGCCCGTCCATAAGCTAGGGCACTGTCCCATTCACCTCCACCCCATTGCGGACATTGGACTTTGTCTGTGGAACTGATGCGCTACAATGCTGAGAACTATATCCTGTGTCTTCCCCTTTCCCCTCATTTTAGTTTAGTTTCGAGGTACAGCGTGGAAACAGTTGCGAATGATTCCATCCGACCATCGATCACTCGCACACTAGTTTTATCCGACACATGTGAGACAATTTACAGAGGCCAATTAACCTACAAACCTGCACATGTGCGAATGTAGGAGGAAACCTGAGCACCCGGAGAAAACCCACTCGGTCACGGGGAGCGCGTGCAAACTCTGTACAGACAAGCACCCGTAGCCAGGATCAAACATGTTCCCGATGTTGGGGGGGGGGGGGGGGGGGGGGGGGGGGGGGGGGGGGGGGGGGGGGGAGTCCAGAACCAGGGGCCACACTTTAAGAATAAGGGGTAGGCCGTTTAGAACGGAGACGAGGAAAAACATTTTCACCCAGAGAGTCTGTGGAATTCTCTGCCTCAGAAGGCGGTGGAGGCCAATTCTCTGCATGCTTTCAATAGAGAGTTAGATAGAGCTCTTGAAGATAGCGGAGTCAGGGGATATGGGGAGGAGGCAGGAACGGGGTACTGATTGAGGATGATCTGCCACGATCACAGTGAATGGCGGTGCTGGCTCGATGGGCTGAATGGCCTCCTCCTGCATCTATTGTATATTGTCTATTGAAGCCGGGTGTCTGCTGCTGTGAGGCAGCAACTCTACCACTGTGCCACTGTGCTGGCCGACCTGATCTGATCAGCGGGCCTCCACTTTGGCCACCCTCCAGCCTTCAGGCACCTCACCCGTGTCTAACGCTGCCACCTGACAATAATAAACCTAAAACGCTGAGTACAGTCTGGCAGCTGGATGTTAAAAGCCATTTTGTTCTGCATTGTTTCCCAGGGTTCCTGCGCTGTGCGGTATAAAAATAGAGAGAGGTTGTCCCTTCCCTTTACAGCCGTGTTTTTGCGGATTGCAGTCAGTCACCTTCTCTGCTCCATGAAGCGCTGGCACGGAGCCAGATTTTCCCTTTGACTGTCTTGGCTTATTACAGCACTGGGACTTCAGGCTGTGATTTATTATACAGCATCCAAGCAGTGCGAGTAGCTGAGCATTCACCGTTCTGTTGTCCATCGTGCCGACAGACATTTCAGTGGCTTCGTGTTGGAGAAAGAACTGCCAATGCTGCAAAACTGGAAGGTGGACAAACATGCTGGAGAAACTCAGCCATTAAAATGCCATTAAAATGCTGGAGAGACTCAGCGGGTGAGGCAGCATCTATGGAGCGAAGGAATAGGCGACGTTACCTATTCCTTCGCTCCACAGATGCTGCCTCACCCGCTGAGTCTCTCCAGCATTTGAATGGCTTCACATTCATCAGTTAATGCCATTTACAAAGAGGCTAACTGTGCACCGGATCTGCAGTGCAGTCAGAAGCCTAGAATAAATATAATGGATGTACATCACTTGAATCCAGGCAAAATATCAAAGAGACGTCATCCGCAGCCCGTGATAATTATAAAACCATGGGGATAAAAAGTGTTTTTGGGGGGGGGGCGAATGATATGTGATGTATCATTGTTTACGCTCCATGGCCAGAGTGAGTCCCACCGCAAATTGGAGGAGCAGCACCTCACATTTCGTTTGGCCAGTTTACCCCCCCAGCGGTATGAACATTGACTTCTCCAATTTCAGGGAGTCCCTGCTTTCTCCTTCCTTCCCCTCCCCTTCCCAGCTCCCCCGCAGCCCACTGTCTCCGCCTCTTCCTTTCTTCTTCCCGTCCCCCCCCCCACCCCCACATCGGTCTGAAGAAGGGTCTCGACCCGAAACGTCACCTATTCCTTCGCTCCATACGCAGTCCTGCGGGTGACGCCCGGTTAGGGCTGGGGTCAGGGACCACAGATGGGCTGCAAAATATTCTTCCTTCAGTGCATGGATTTTAAACATTGATATATTTTGGAGCTGCAGTGAGGAACGTTGCAGCTCCCCAAACTGGAGGGTCCGTGACCCTCACGCAACTGAAGTACTGCAGTGAGAAGCTGAGGGGCTAAATGCATTATGTATCCAATCTCATTCGGCAGTTTGTGTATGCATCGTGTATTAGACGGTATCTCAAATGCTAGATCAATGGGCACTTATGAATTAATTATAAGGCTCTAGAGCGAGAGGCTGATCTCCTGTTCAGTAGCAGGAGTTCCTCCTGTTCCGTAACCTGACCAATCCCTGGTTATTTCAACGCTTTGTACCTTTCAGGTAATAGTTCATCACCTCTTTCATGATGTACTTAACTCGATACGATGCGATGAAAATTTACTCATCCCCGGAGGGAAGTTGGTCTGCCGACAGTCACCACACACGACAGGGTCGCACACGGAAACTGAAATTAAAATTAAATGAAAAGTGAAAACAGAAAAGGAAAAGACAAGCGATTGTTGGCTGGCGGCTGTGTACACGGACGAACGAACGAACGAACAGACAAACGAACACAGACTTATCCCCTGGACAGAGGATTCTAAGCTAGAGTGCCACCCCACCCCACCCTCAGCCTGACCCGCTGAGTTACTCCAGCACTCTGTGAAACGTCACCCATCCATGTTCCCCACAGATGCTGCCTGACCCGCTGAGTTACTCCAGCACTCTGTATCCTGATTAATAATCATTCTCCACCCTCGCTCACACACTGCAGCAGAATTAGAGTAATCTCCATTCTTTCTGCCACCCTCTCACTGACATTCTTTCCACTATCAGTCACCAGCCTCTAACTCATCACACAGCTACTCCCAGGATAGCAATTCACCCTTGTATTCCAGCATTGCATATCACCATGACACCAGGCTCTCCATTGTATAATTCTCCTGATGTATGACTCCATTGATATGCGCGGAACTTAATACGGGGAATTGCGTACAATGGCAGCGAGTGCTACAGTAACCCACAGTGCTGGTGAATTAGGGTGAATTTCTAGAGACAGGAGGCACAGTAGATGCACACCAGACAGGAGAAGGGTCCTGACCCTAAACCCCATCTATCCATTTCAACTCCACAGATGCTGTCAGGCCTGCTGACTTCCACCAGGCAATTTGTAGAAGCAAAGAACTGCAGATGCTGTTTTAGTGAAAAGGACACAGTGCTGGAGTAACTCAGCGGGTCAGGCAGCATCTGTGGAGAACATGGATAGGTGACGTTTCACAGAGTGCTGGAGTAACTCAGCGGGTCAGGCAGCATCTGTGGAGAACATGGATAGGTGACGTTTCACAGAGTGCTGGAGTAACTCAGCGGGTCAGGCAGCATCTGTGGAGAACATGGATAGGTGCTGGAGTAACTCAGCGGGTTTCGGGTCGGGACCCACCTTCCAGTCTGAATAAGGGTCCCCGACCTGATACGTCACCCATCCTTTTTGTCCACAGATGCTGCCTGACCCCTGAGTTACTCCAGCACTCTGTGAAACGTCACCTATCCATGAACTTGAATTTCCAAACACTCCTTCGTAAAGTTTCTCATTTGGTGAAAGTATTTCTTCAGCAAACTGTAGTAATAGGCTTCAATCAATTTTCTATAAACCTCAGGCCATTTCCAAGTTGATGAATAGTTATCAGTTACTTTTCCATGTTTGGTACTTGAGGCAGGTACTATGAGAACATTTTTAAGACATTTGGTCATGTACATGGATAGGAAAGGTCTAGAGAGATAGAAACAAAATCTCTGGAGAGGAGAGGGGGACATTTCTGATCGAGACCCTCTGACAAAGGGACCCACTCCTCCTCTCCAGGGATTTTGTTTCTATCTCTCTAGACCTCTCTCTCTAGAAGGCCAAAACAACAAAAGTAATCTTTAGGCAATCAAAGTGATCCGGGTAGCAACCAGTGAGTTTAATAATCAGTGAGTTTGTAACATCTCCCATTCCTTCTCTCCAGAGATGCTGCCTGTCCCGCTGAGTTACTCCAGCTTTTTGAGTCTATCTTCGATTTAATCCAGCATCTGCAGTTCCTTCCAACACGCAAGGTCCAGGGGGATATGGGCCAAACGCAGGCAGGTGGGACTAGATGGGGCATGTTGGTCGATGTGGGCACGTTCGGCAGAAAGGCCCGTTTCCGGGCTGTGTGGCTCTATCAACAATACACTGGGTCTGACACTTAATTCCACTTTGACCACAATGGAATTTAATACTGGGAGCTCTGTAAAATAAGCCGGTAAAGCCTTTGTGTCAGTCATCACAACAAACGCCTGCCCTCAAGACTCTCCAAGTTAATTGACTGAATTTTACATTTCACTCTCTTCATTACCAAATGTTTCATATCGGTTGGTCTCTGCTTGGCAAAGGTAAGAATTGATGCAGATAGCCTGCAGCTTGCGATCACTGCTGGGTGGGAATGTGTTAAAGGCAGCATACTGTAAATATCTGTGCGGCACGGTGGCGCAGCGTAGAGTTGCTGCCTCACAGCGCCAGAGACCCGGGTTCGATCCTGGCTGCGGGTGCTGTGAGTATGGAGTTTGTACTCTCTACCCTGTGTCCTGCGTGGGTTTTCTCCGGGTGCTCCGGTTTCCTCTCACACTCCAAAGACTTGCAGGTTTGTAGGTGAATTGACTTCTGAAAAATTGTAAATTGTCCCCAGTGTGTGTAGGATAGTGCAGGTGTACTGGTGGGCGCGGGTTGGCGCGGACTCAGTGAGGCGAAGAGCCTGTTTCACCGCTGCATCTCCAAAGTCTGAAAAACAGACGATGTAACTTGGAAATATAAAGGTAGGCAAATGGAACTGCAGATGCTGGTTGACAATACAAGACCAAAAGTGTTGGAGTAACTCAGCGGGTCAGGCAGCATCTGTGGAGAACATGGATAGGTGACGTTGGATACATTTCTTCAGACTGATTGCAGTAGGGGGGCAGTGAACTGGAGGAGGGTTAAAATATTCAAGTCTGAAGAAAGATCTCGACCTGAAACGTCACCTGTAGAAAGCTGGAAGAGAGGTGGGTGTAAGACAAAGGGATAGGTGGATACAGGTGGATACAGGTGAAGGGGGGTAATTTTTGACACAGATGAAAAGACAAAAATGCTGTGAGATAAGATGGGGATAGGGGACGCGTAAATTGTGAAGCCAGAGGAGGGAATACAGATGCAATGGGAGGGGGCCGAGGGAAAAGGGCTGAACTGGGCGTGCACAGGGAAGAGAGAGGTGAAAAAGCTGGGAGGGGTTGGGGGGGGGGGGGGGTGGTGTTTGTAGTTTATTTACCTTACCTTAAATTGGGCTGAGTCCACGATATTTTACACCGACAATTGTGTGATCTAAAAAACAGAGGATCATCTCGGCCGTTCTTGTGTGATCTTGCCGTGTGTACATTTCCTCCTTTTGAAATGTTAGACTGTTGTGTTCGTAGAAATATCTTCCCATGAATTTGGCCGGGTTTTGGGTAAAGGCTGAGCTGGGGGATGGGACTGATGAGAGAATTCTCCGTCATGGGTTGGCATGGACCCAATAGGCTGAGTGGCCTTCTGTGGTACCATGACCCCCTCATTCAATTGATTCTTCCTCTAGTTCAGTTGTGTTTAGTTTAGAGATACAGTGCGGAGACTCCCACTAGGGACAATGTTTACATTTATACCAAGCCAATTAACCTATAAACCCGCACGTCTTTAGAGTGTGGGAGGAAACCGAAGGTCCCGGAGAAAACCCACGCAGGTCACGGGGAGAACGTGCAAACTCCAAACAGACAGCACCCGTAGTCGGGATGGAACAGGGGTGAGGCAACAAGTCTACCGCTGCATGCACACCCCATAATTGGATGTAACTGCTAACTAGCCATCGTTAATTAGCAAAGCCAAAATCCATCGATAATAGTCGATAATAGTTGATATTTTTACACACTACTGATTTGTAAATAAAGCTTTCAAATAAAGCGGCACGGTGGCGCAGCGGTGGGGTTACTGCCTTACAGCGCCGGGTTCGATCCCGACTACGGGTGCTGTCTGTACGGAGTTTGTACGTTCTCCCCGTGACCGCGTGGGTTTTCTCCGGGAGCTCCAGTTTCCTCCCACGCTCCAAAGACGTGCGGGTTTATAGGTTAAATGGCTTCTTAAATTGAAAACTGTCCCTAGTGTGTGCAGGACAGTGTTAGTGTGCGGGCCGGTCGCTGGTCGGCACGGACTCAGTTGGGCCGAAGGGCCTGTTTCTGCGCGGCATCTCGAAAGTCTGAAGCAATTAATTAATCTGAGCTAATATTACAAGGTAATATATAAATCATTAACATATTAAAGATTGAATCTAATCTTTATTTCAGACGCACATAAATGTAATAATATGCTTAGTCCACACATTGACCACTTGTGAAGTTAAATCTACCAAAGTCAACCTTTCCATGTTCATCGCTGAAACGATACAAAAACCCTTGCAATAGTGGATCTTGGGGGGGAGTTGGTGTCTGTTCTGAGGCCATTCGGCCCATCAAGTCTACTCTGCCATTCAATCAAGGTTGATCTATCTCTCCCTCCAATCCCCATTCTCCTGCCTTCTCCCCATAACCCCTGACACCCGTTTTAATCAAGAGTTTGTCTATCTCTGCCTTAAAAATATCCACTGACTTGGCCTCCACAGCCCTCTGTGCAATGAGTTCCACAGATTCACCACCCTCTGACTTAAGAAGTTCCTCCTCGCCTCCTTTCTAAAAGAGCGCCCTTTTAATTCTGACCTCTGGTCCTAGACTCTCCCACCAGTGGAAACATCCTCTCCACATCCACTCTATCTATGCCTTTCATTATACTGTAAGTTTCAATGTGACAAAGTGCTGGAGTAACTCAGCGGGTCAAGCAGCATCTCTGAAGAAATATAGGTGATGTTTCAAGGTGGGGTTCTTCCTCACCTATCCACGTTCTGCAGAGAAGTTGCCTGACCTGCAGAAGGCTGTTCAGCTGTGGAGTTGCTGCCTCACAGCGTCAGAATCCCGAGACCGAGACACGTTTTCACACAGAGAGTTGTGAGTCTGTGGAATTCTCGGTCTCAGAGGCCGGTGGAGGCCAGTTCTCTGGATATTTTCAAGAGAGAGCTAGATAGGGCTCTTAAAGATAGCGGAGTCAGGGGACATGGGAAGGCAGGAACGGGGTACTGATTTGGAATGATCAGCCATGATCACATTGAATGGCGGTGGTGGCTCGAAGGGCCAAATGGCCTCCTCCTGCACCTATTGTCTATTGACAATCGGACTTTACTGGCTTTACCTTGCACTAAACGTTATTCCCTTCTCATGTATCTGTACACTGTAAATGGCTCGGTTGTAATCATGTGTGGAGTTTGCAAGTTCTCCCTGTGACCGCACGGGTTTTCTCTGAGATCCTAGGTTTCCTCCCACGCTCCAAAGAGGTTCAATTGGTTCCTGTAAATTGTCCCCAGTGTGTAGGATAGAACTAGCGTACGGGTTGATCACTGGTCGGCGCGGACTCCCTGGGCTGAATCCCGTTTCCTCGCTGGATCGCCACGTCTAAAGTGTCGATTCCAGCATCTTTCCTGCAAATACACAAGAGACAAGAGAGAAGCTACCAAACGGCCCAATAACTTGCCGACTTAATGAGGATTAAGAAGCTGGAAATCTGCAAAGCAGTGAATGCTGGACACACATTGGTCAGGCAACATCTGTGAAAGGGAGATGGAGATAAAAACTGAATTACTCCAGCACTTTATGTCTTTTTTTAAATAAACCAGCGTCTGCATCAGCTGATATCAGTCAACTGAACCATCCTACCACAACCAGAGAGCAGTGCTGAACTACTATCTACCTCATTGGTGACCCTCGGACTATCCTTGATCGGACTTTGCTGGCTTTACCTTGCACTAAACGATATTCACGTTATCATGTATCTGTACGCTGTAAATGGCTCGATTGTAATCATGTATTGTCTTTCTGCTGAGAGACACAAAAAGCTGGAGTAAGTCAGTCTTTGGTGCAAACCAGCATCTGCAGTTCCTTCCTACGCAGTATCATCCTATTTTCAGGATGACCCGTCCTCTCCCCAACTAGTGGGCGGTCCTGACCTCCCATCTACCTCACTGGAGACCCACGGACAATCTTTGATCTGACCTTACTGGACGTTACCTTGCACTAAACGTTACTCCCTATATCCTGTATCTGTACACTGTGGACAGCTCGATTGTAATCACGTATTGTCTTTCCGCTGACTGGATCGCACGCGACAAAAGCTTTTCACTGTACCTCGGTACACGTGACAATACACTAAAGTAAAACTTTAAAGTATTTCAAGGAATATTTGCCGAATATTTAGTTTACAAAATTATATATATTTTCCAAAATGCTGTCTAAATAAGATGCTGGGCTGCACTGTTTGGCAGCATGTTCCCGCAGCGGTAGAGTCGCTGCCTCACGGCACCAGAGACCCGGGTCCGATCCTGACTACGGGTGCTGGCTGTACGGAGTTTGTACGTTCTCCCCGTGACCTGTGTGGGTTTTCTCCAGGTGCCCCGGTTTCCCACCACACTCCAAAGGCGGACAGGTTTGTAGGCTACTTGGGTTCTGTAAATTGTCCCTGGTGTGTAGGATGGTGCTGATGTACGGCTGTCACAGGTCGGTGGGCCGAAGGTCCTGTTTCCTTGCTGTATCACTAAATTAACCCAAACTAAATTTCTAGCCCAGTTCAGTTTGGTTTCGGTTAGAGATACAGCAGGGAAACAGGTCCTTCCTCGCTGACCAGCGATCCCCGCACACTAACACTACCCTACACGCGCTAGGGACAAATTACATTTATACCAAGCCGATTAACCTACAAACCTGCACGTCTTTGGAGTGTGGGAGGAAAATCCTGCCACCGTACAGGATTATTAAATTATGAGATGGATTATTTTTAAAAGGAACCATTGAGATATTATCTTTATGCAGTAGCTCACACTTGGAACTCGAATGGAAGTTAAAGTGGCTGGTATGAATAGTTCAGAATAAAATCAGGAAGTGGCATTTAGAGTAATATCCTCAATGCCTCTGGAGTGGTTATTTGTCTCTGGATGTCGAGAGTCGGGAGTGTGTTATTGTCATGTGTCCCAGACAGAACCCGCAGCAGCACAACGGAATGTGTAAACGTAGCACTCTGTCAACAAGATCATAAACGAGAAAAACAGCATCTCTGGAGAGAAGGAATGGGTGATGTTTCCGGTCGAGGCCCTTCTTCAGACCCGAAAAGTCTCCCATTCCTTCTCTCCAGAGATGCTGCCTGTCCCGCTGAGTTACTCCAGCTTTTTATGGGTATCTTCGGTTTAAACCAGCATCTGCAGTTCCATATAGATAGGAAAGAATGCCACATTCTTCATACAAATGCCATATCTTTCTTTATTTATTTTTTTTATATATATATATATATATATATATATATATATATATACACACACACATACTCTCAAACACACACATATATGGATTATATATTTATATATAGACTAGACTAAGGGGGACCCGTTAGGTCCCGTCCCCTCAATGCGCGGTTACGCGGGTGGGGGGGGGGGCTGTGGGGGCAGCCTGCAGCGTCTCACACACACACACAATAACCCCCCCCCACACACACACACTAACCCCCCCCCACACACACACACACACTAACCCCCCCACACACACACACACACACTAACCCCCCCCCACACACACACACTAACCCCCCCCCACACACACACACACTAACCCCCCCCACACACACACACACACACCCCCCCCCACACACACACACTAACCCCCCCACACATACACACTAACCCCCCCACACATACACACTAACCCCCCCACACATACACACTAACCCCCCCACACATACACACTAACCCCCCAAACACACACACTAACCCCCCCCACACACACACACTAACCCCCCCCCACACACACACACACACACTAACCCCCCCACACAAACATACTAACTCCCCCACACACACACACTAACCCCCCCCACGCATACACACTAGCCCCCCCCCCCCACACACACACACTAATGCCCCCACACACACACACACTAATGCCCCCACACACACACACTAACCCCCCCCACACACACACACTAACCCCCCCCCCCCACACACACACACACTAACCCCCCCCCCACACACACACACACACTAACCCCCGCCACACACACACACTAACCCCCCCCCTTGATGTTATATGAATATTGTTCATTTGCTCCTTTCCCCCCATCCCCCGCCCTATCCACTCACACATAGCCCCCAACTGCGCAGGCGCAGCTAGAGAGGGAGGAGGGTAGAGCGTGGGGGGGGGGGGGCAGAGAGAGAGGGGGGGGGGGGGGGGGGGCAGAGAGGGAGTGGGGGCAGAGAGGGAGTGGGGGCAGAGAGGATGGTGTACACATACGTACACAAACAAAAAACGTGAAGCGAGATGTGTTTTTAAAGAAGTGCTGTGTTTGATTGTGGCCATGAATTGTTGGATGCTAACTCGGTCTGCAGCAAAATGATTGATTAGCCGGTGGAGGGTGAGGTAAGAAGAGAAGGAAGGTGGTTGCCAGCTGCAGTGGAGATGCGAGCCGAACACACAGGAACGCTGGAAATTGGCCAGACTTGCAGATGCCATCGAGCCAAGATGCTTTTGGCAATAATATGTAGAGGATTATGAGAGACAAAGGAAATCAAGGAAGATTCATCCAGAGAATCAGCCTGGGAATTTATAAAATAGGTCAATGCAGATTCAATTAGATATGGGCATCTTGGGTGTAGTGTGTTTGGGGGGGGGGGGGGGGGGGGGGACCAAGTTGTGTCGGAGATTTTAAGCTTTGTGCAGGACCAGACTTTTAACTGCAATGCAGCAGAGTGCCAGGTAAACAGTTAAAGCTGGAAGACAGCGGGGAGAGTAAATGACAGATACAAAATGCTGGTGTAACATGGAACAGAAGAATCTAGAGGGATTGGGCCAAATGAGGGCCAGCTTAGACGAGGCGTCTAGGTCAGCATGAACAAATTGTGTTGAGGGTCCTGTTTTAGTTTTAGAGATACAGTGCGGAAACAGGCCGGCAGCCCGCGCCGACCAGCGATCCCCGCACACTAACACTACCCTGCACACACCAGGGACAATTTACACATTCGCCAAGCCAATTTGACCTACAAAACCTGCGCGTCTTTGGAGTGTGGGAGGGAACCGAAGATCTCAGAGGAAACCCACGCAGGTCACGGGGCAAACGTACAAACTCCATACGGACAAGCACCCGTGGTCGGGATGGAACCCGGGTCTCCGGCGCTGCGAGCGCTGTAAGGCAGCAACTCTACCGCTGCGCCAACGTGACCGCCCACAGCAGTTTCTCAGCCGTTTTACTCTATGACTCTAATACGATACAACACGATACAACTTTATTTATCCCAGGAGGTGAGTTGGTCTGCCTATAGTCATGAAAACACAACAGGATACATGAAACATGAAATTAAAGTGACGAGTCGAAAGTCCAGGATTGGGGATGTCCAAAGATTGGGGAGGGGCAGGGGGAGGGGGAGGGGGAGGGGAGGGTGGGGAGAGTGGGGTGGGGAGGGGGACCCCACGGCAATAGTGCTGCATTATCAAGAACAGATATTGTTGATAAGCAGAGCTAACATAGATCTCGGAAAGAAAAAAAGATTAATTTCTGATCTGATGCGGGTGAGAATTCAGAGATTGGCAGTTTTACTGCTCTGTGTAAAATAGTGTAGATCAACACAAAATGCTAGAGTAACTCAGCGGGACAGGCAGCATCTCTGGAGAGAAGGAATGGGTGACATTTCGAGTCGAGACCCTCTCTCTCCATCCCTCACCCACCCAAGTCGCACCAGCTTCTCGTTTTCACCCAACAAACAGCTAACCACGGCCTATTTCCTTTATCATCGATACGTTTTTGCATATCTTTCATTCACTGTTCTTTATCTCTCCACATCATCGTCTCTCTCTCGTTTCCCTGATCCCTAAAGGGCCTGTCCCACTTGCCGATTTTTTCGGCGACTGCCGACATCATTGACTGACGTATCAGGTCACCAAAATATTCGCTGCGTGACGTGGCGTGATGGCGTATTGACGCGCTGTGTTTTTTCAAGTGTCACAACATTTTTTTCGTCACCACTGGATTTTGAAATGTCGCCAAGTGGGACAGGCCCTGAACCAGTCTGAAGAAGGGTCTCCACCCGAAACGTCACCCTTTTCTTCTATCCAGAGATGCCGTTACTCCAGCCTTTTGTGTCTCTCTTCGGTTGAAACCAGCATCTGCAGTTCCTTCCTACACAGTACTAAATCTTATTGCCCATTAAGACTGGAGAGAGTTTGAGTTTAGATTAGATTAGATTAGGTTCAACTTTATTGTCATTGTGCAGAGTAGAAATACAGAGACAACAAAATGCTTTAGTTGAGAAAGAGCCAAGACACTGCCTCATTAACAGCAGGAAGTCTTAAAGACAGTACAGATCCATCAAATCCCGCTGTGTGTGTTCTGCAGGTGAGCAGAAGGCAAGCAGTTTGTTTTTATCGGTGTTCCAGACAGCCACAAGTCTACTGATCTGCGCAATGTGCAGTGTGTCGGGGTTATGGGGAGAAGGCAGCAGGAAGATGGGGTTAGGAGGGAGAGACGGATCGGCTGTGACTGAATGGCGGAGTAGACGTGATGGGCCGAATGGCCCAATTCTGCTCCTATCACTTATGACCTTACGACCTAATCCCATCACAAGTTGATTCTCACACCTGGTAAAATATTTTTTTCCGGCAAAGTGGAAAGAAAGCAAGATAGAAATGTAACCCCTACGAGCCATTTATTCCACTACCATGTACAAAACTCGTGTGTGGTTTTGCCATAGTTTAGCGTTGCTGCATTGAAACAGGCATTTGGCTCACACAGAGTCCGCGCCAACCATTCATTCCCAACTTAGTTCTTAGCATCTTAGGCCCCCTTCGGTCGTGGCTGACCATGGGTGTCTCCAGGGTTGGAGGACGCCTGTGCGAGACTGGTGCACAGACAGCCACCCCACGGTCCGTGACAGATCTGGGTCAGGATCCAGTGGCATGGAGTCCAAGACGACCGGAGACCCTTTTCTGCTGCAGCCTTCATCCGCCTTCCCAGCCGTTGTGACGCTCCACTAAGGTCAGCCATCGTCCTCCGCCTGTTCCACCGTTGAGGTCTTGGAGTCCCGTACACTAGAACCATCCGACTCACTAGGGACAATTTACAATTTTACAAAAGCCAATTAACCTACAAACTTATATTTCCCCATTTAGGCTATTATTGCCTTGGATGTTACTTGTGGTTT
The DNA here is from genome assembly GCA_035221665.1 of Okamejei kenojei. Classification (NCBI taxonomy): domain Eukaryota; kingdom Metazoa; phylum Chordata; class Chondrichthyes; order Rajiformes; family Rajidae; genus Okamejei; species Okamejei kenojei. The sequence continues at coordinate 3,022,756 of CM069148.1, read as the reverse complement.
AAGATAATCTGGTTACTCCTTAGATTCTAGGAGCAGAATTAGGGCATTTGGTACAGTGAAAAGCTTTTGTTGCGTGCCAACCAGTCAGTGGAAAGACAACACATGATTACAATCGAGCCATCTGCAGTGCACAGATACATGATAAGGGAATAACGTTTAGCGCAAGGTAAAGCCAGCAAAGTCCGATCAAGGATAGTCCAGGGGTCACCAATGAGGTAGATAGTAGTTCGGGACCGCTCTATTCCTCTCATGGAACAGAACGCCACAGGAGATCCTTCTTCCCTGTGGCTATCAAACTGTACAACTCCTCGCCCTTCTGTCGTGGGGTAGACTGAGACCGACTCCCCCCCCCCCCACCCAATCTCTGCACACCCCCAATCCTTTCCTCTCGTCACTTTAATTTCATGTTTCGTGTGTGTTGTGTTTTATGCCTGTCGTCAGATCAATTTCCCTCCTGGGATAAATTAAGTTCTGTCGTATCGTCTTATACACTTCTATAAGATCATTTATTTGTTCACTCTTTTTATTTTAATTATGTACTGAGATGTGTTGTAAATGATCAAAGTATCTGTGGTAGACAAAAAATGCTGGAGAAACTCAGCGGGTGAGGCAGCGTCTATGGAGAGATGTTGTAAGTGTGGAATTCTCTGCCTCAGAGGGCGGTGGAGGCCGGCTCTCTAGATACTTTCAAGAGAGAGTTAGATAGGGCTCTTGAAGATAGCAGAGTCAGGGGATATGGGGAGAAGGCAGGAGCGGGGTACTGATTGGGGATGATCAGCCATGATCACATTGAATGGCGGTGCTGGCTCGAAGAGCCGAATGGCCTCCTCCTGCACCTATTGTCTATTGTCTATTGAAACCCGAAACGTCGCCTATTCCTTCTCTCCATAGCCTCACCCGCTGTGTTTCTCCAGCATATTTTGTCGACCTTCGATTTTTCCGGCATCTGCAGTTCTTTCTTAAACAAAGCATCTGTGGTTCTCTTTCTCTTGCAGGGATGAACACGAGCGTCAGTGGAGTTGTCACAGAGCAGCCATTGAAGCCATCGAGGAGAAGCCTGCCGTGCCTGGCCCAGAGTCAAACTCTGCCCAACCACCTCAGCAACCACTCCCTCCAGCAAGGATCCCATCTGAAGGACACTCTATCTGCAGGACCATGTACCACAGATATCCCTGTCCAAAGCGGTCAGTTCACCTATGAAATACTATCGACAATTAATGGCGGTTGATGCTTGCATGTTGAAATTTCCATCTAATACTCCAGCATATGTTAAAAGACCGATGCAAAATGTCGGAGCAACTTAGCGGATCAGGCAGCATCTCTGGAGAAAAGGAATAGGAGCCTCTTCTTCAGACTGAAGAATAGGTGATGTTTCGGGTCGAGACCCTTCTTCAGGCTGAAGAATAGGTGATGTTTCGGGTCGAGACCCTTCTTCAGGCTGAGGTACTGGAGTATTGTGTGTGGTTTTGGTTCCCTAATTTGAGGAAGGACATTCTTGCTATTGAGGGAGTGCAGCGTAGGTTCACCAGGTTAATTCACGAGATGGCGGGACTGTCATATGCTGAGAGAATGGAGCGACTGGGCTTGTATACTCTGGAGTTGAGAAGGATGAGAGGGGATCCTATTGAAACAATTTAAGATTAAGGGTTTGGACACGCTGGAGACAGGAAACATGTTCCCGGTGTTGGGGGAGTCCAGAACCAGGGGCCAGAGTTTAAGAATAAGGGGTAAGCCATTTAGAACGGAGATGAGGAAACACTTTTTCTCACAGAGAGTTGTAAGTTTGTGGAATTCTCTGCCTCAGAGGGCGGTGGAGGCCGGTTCTCTGGATACTTTGAAGAGAGAGCTAGATAGGGCTCTTGAAGATAGTGGAGTCAGGGGGATATGGGGAGAAGACAGGAGCTGGGTACTGATTGGGAATGATCAGCCATGATCACATTGAATGGCAGTGCTGGCTCAAAGAGCTGAATGCACCTATCGTTTATTGAAGAATAGGTACAGGTTCGGGTCGAGAACTTTCTTCTGTCTGAAGAATAGGTGACATTTCGGATCTGAGGAAATGTCTGAAGAAGGGTCTCCACCCGAAACACCACCTATTATTTTTCTCCAGAGATGCTGCCTGTCCCGCTGAGCTACTCCAGCTTTTTGTTTCCATCTTCGGTGTAAACCCGCATCTGCACTTCCTTCCTGCACGTGCTAGAGACGCTCATTTGCTACGGCAACAGCCATTGCTATGTCGGGCAGCCAGTCAAATTACAGCAGGTGTCCCGTTTCTTAAATGTTTATCTTATCGTGAGGATTAAGCCATCACTTCACTGCCGGCAGCAGTATTTTATAGAAGAGATGTTGACGGTCGGCACGGTGGCGCAGCGGTAGAGTTGCTGCCTCACAGCGCCAGAGACCCGGGTTCGATCCTGACTACGGGTGCTGTCTGTACGGAGTTTGTACGTTCTCCCCGTGACCTGCGTGGTCTTCGGTTTCCTCCCACACTCCAGACGTACCAGGTTTGTAATTTAAATGGCTTGTTACCAATGTAAAACTGTCCCTGGTGTGTGTAGGGTAGTGTTAATGTGCGGGGATCGCTGGTCGGTGCGGGCTTGATGGGCCGAAGGGCCTGTTTCCGCGCTGTATCTCTAAACTAAACTACACTTTTGCAGACGTTGATTGGCTTCATCCTTTGATCTTTATAAGCAAAAATTAATATTCACCCCAATCCCAAATTTCTGTCCCGGGCATCTGGGACCTGTAAAGGAGGGTGTCATGGAATCATTCAGCATGGAAACAGGTCCTTCCCCAACATGTCCCAGCTACACTAGTCCCACCTGCCTGCGTTTGGCCCACATCCCTCCAAACCCGTCCTATCCATGTACCTGTATAAATTGTTTTTAAAACGTTGCGATACTTCCTGCCTCAACTACATCCTCTGGCAGCTCGTTCCATACACCCACCACCCTTTGTGTGCAAAAATTACCCCTCAGATTCCTATCAAATCCTCCCCTCACCACCTCACCCGGTGATTAACATTAATCATTGTTCTAATAGCAATTTGGACTTGACTGTGATTAATATTTTATTGGATGAACTAACCGCCAACTTAATTATGTCCAAGGCATAATATTACACAGACATAATCGTTCTTCTAGTTTTTAGTTTTAGACATACAGCGCGGGAACAGGCAAATTCGGCCCACGGAGGCCGCGCTGACCAGCGATCCCCGCACACTAACACTATCCTACACACTAGGGGCAATTTACAATTTTACTGAAGCTCATTAACCTGCAAACCCGCACGTCTTTGGAGTGTGGGAGGAAACCGGAGCACCCGGAGTAAACCCACGCAGGTCACGGGGAGAACGCACAAACTCCGTACAGACAGCGCCCGTAGTCACGATCTGGCGCTGTGAGGCAGCAGCTCCACCCACTGCGCCGTCATGTCGTCTCTCCCTATTACGTGGGATGTCCACCATTGAAGATGCTCCAGCCTCCAATCCTTTTTCACAACTTCAAGTTTTTTTTCCTCCTAATTCTGCAGAGAAGCCCCCGATGACTGGCTTGATATATTTACATTGATGATAAAGTGTATTCTTATTCTTATTATTATTTTAAGTTTTTACTTCAGCCTTTTTGCGAAATACCCCAATATCATAATTGCAGTTAAAAGTGGGTTTTTTCTCCTAATTTCGCAGAGAAGTTGACTGGCTCGAGTGTCAACGACTTGGTTTACGGTTCCCAACAGGATTCTCAGCCCAAACCCTGGGCACCAGAATCTGTTATTCCCATCTGCATTATTCACCAAGGTAATCTCTGCTTTAATATTAAACACGTTACTCAGCCTGGTCAGTTTGGACACGCTAGAGGCAGGAAACATGTTTCCGATGTTGGGGGAGTCCAGAACCAGGGACCACATTTTAAGAATAAGGGGTCGGCCATTTAGAAAGGAGACGAGGAAACACCTTTTCTCACAGAGAGTTGTGAGTCTGTGGAATTCTCTACCTCAGAGGGCGGTGGGGGCCGGTTCTCTGGATACTTTCAAGGGAGAGCTAGATAGGGCTCTTAAAGATAGTGGAGTCAGGGGATATGGGGAGAAGGCAGGAACGGGGTACTGATTGGGGATGATCAGCCTTGATCACGTTGAATGGCGATGCTGGCTCGAAGGGCCGGTTGGTCTACTCCTGCACCTATTGTTTATTGTCAGAGAGTCACAGAGTCCTACAGAGTGGAAAGAGGCCCTTCGACCCAACTTGCCCGCGCCGACCAACATGCCCCCATCTGCACCAGTCCCAACTGCCTACAGAGTTTAAGTGGCCTCTGTAAATTGTCCCTGGGGTGCAGGGAATTGATGAGAAAGTGGGATAACATAGAACTAGTAGAAATTGTCAGGCCACATTTGGAATATTGTGAGCAATTTTGGGCACCATATCTGAGGAAGGATGTGTTGGGTCTGGAGAGGGCCCAGAGGAGGATTATGAGAATAATCCCAGGAATGAGTGAGTTAGCATGTGATGAGCGTTTGTCGGCACTGGGCCTGTACTCGCTGGAGTTTAGAAGGATGAGGAGGGACCACATTGAAACATACAGAATAGTGAAAGGCCTGGATAGAGTGGATGTGGAGATGATGTTTCCACTAATGGACTAGAGGTCACAGCCTTAGAATTATAGGACGTTCTTTTAGGAAAGAGATGAGGAGAAAATTCTTCAGTCGGTGGGCGGTGAATCTGTGGGATTCTTTGCCACAGATGGCTGTGGAGACCACAAGTCAGTGGATATTGTTACGGCAGAGATGGATAGATGTTTGATCCGTACGGGTGTCAGGGGTTATGGGGCGAAGGCAGGAGAATGGGGTAAGGAAGGAGAGATAGATCAGCCATGATTGAATAGTGGAGTAGACTTGATGGGCCGAATGGCCTAATTCTACTCCTGTCACTCATGGCCTTAACTAGCATGAACGGGTGATTGATGGTCAGTGTGAGCTCGGTGGCTTGTTTCCGTGCTGTATCTCTACGTACAAAGTAATCTGCCCTACCCATGCGCCCGTCCCATAGTCTCTTAAATGTTAAATAGTGCCAGCCTCAACTCCCTCCTCCGGCAGCTCGTTCCATACACCCACCACCCGCTCAGGTTCCTAATAGTTGGGGTGAATGCAGAGAGTCTGTTAATCCAGGGCGTGGAATCAAAAACAAGTGGACATAGGTGTACGGTGTCACGGGAAGATTGAATACCGTGCAAGGGTGTGAAAACGTTACCCCTCATGTTCCTGTTCAAACATTCCCCTCCCCCTCCCCCCACCTTAAACCTGTTCCTCCATCCCGCTACTCTGGGCAAGAACTTCTGTGTGTGTCGACCCGATCTATTCCGCAAATAAATCTGTAAATTGAGGCAGTTACAGGCCCCGTCCGCGGGCGAAATAATGGCCTGTCCCACTTGGCAAATTTTTTCGGCGGCTGCCGGCATCATTGACCGACGTATCAGGTCACCGAAAAATACGCGGCGTGACGCGCGGTGTTCTTTTCAAGTGTCGCAGCATTTTTTTTTGTCGCCGCTGGATTTTGAAACGTTCAAAATCTTTTGGCGACGCTGATATGACGCCGGCAGTCGCCGAAATAAATCGGCAAGTGGGACGGGCCCCTCAGGAGGGAAGACCGCGAGGAATGTGGGCGAGCCGCTGTGGTGGACTGATGTGGTTGTGTGTCTTGTTTTCTGGCGTGGCTTGTACGGGAAGCCAAATCTGGGCGGCGTTTTAAGGATGAATGTCTGAATAGTAAGGCTTTACTTCTCTATTTTCCAGGTGATGATCAGGAGTGGAGCACGATAGAATCTGAACAAAGAACCTACGATTCTCAAACTGATCATATCTTTCTCCTTCAGACCTCCACACAGCAAGGGTTGCTGGAACCTGCCAGCAATGAACGGATGGTATTATTTTAAGCAAAGTGTTTCATTGAGTTAAAGGCCTGTCCCACTGCCGGGACATAGTTTGTGAGTTTAGAAGTTTGCCCTCGACTCAAACTCGCAGCATTGTCGACACGTGGTCCCAGGAGGTCACTGTAACTCTCCTCCATGCTCGAGAGACGTTGCCGCATACTCGAGGCCTCAGTTCGGTTGAGTATTTTTTAGCATGCTGAAAAATGTCCGTGAGTAAAAATTGGCGGCATGGAAAAAAAAAAAAATCAATATTTTTTTTACTCTTAGGTTTAGTCGTAGTAGGTCGTAGTAGATCAGCATGTTAGTCGAAGGTAGTCAAAGGCAATCGAAGGTAGTCGTAGATAGTGTTAGTATAGTCAAAGGAGGTCGTCTTCACTCTCCACTATTCGGTGTCCCATTTTCCCGAAGCTAGTCTTCAACTTTGGCGATACAACAAGACCGTGACACTTTTTTAAACAATCCTCAACTTTTCTAAACTCGCAAATTAGGTCGCCGCAGTGGGACAGGCCGGTTAGTTAGTTTAGTTGTATCTCACATGTACCAAGGTACAGGGAAAAGCTTTTGTTGCGTGCGATCTGGACCACACCTGGAGTATTGTGTGCAGTTTTGGTCCCCTAATTTGAGGAAGGACATTCTTGCTATTGAGGATCAGGAGTGGGGCACAATAGAATCTGAACTCCTGCACCTATTGTCTATTGATTGTCCTATTTTCAGTAGATTGGTCACTTTATTTTTATTAAACCCAGCCAATTTTCATTCCATGAGTTTCTTGCTCCGAGATGCATCTTCCTGGGTGTCCCTCAGACTAGTCTTCCTACTTCACTGTACTTCTGCTGCTCTCTTGACTGACTTTGATCATCGGCATAGACTTCAGGCCAAGTTCCCTTCAAAGCTGAGCAAATATGGAAGGAATTTTGATTAAACTACGGAGCTAGCTGTCTCTTGAGTGACTAGATGTTGGCCTTTGCATGGAAATTGCCTGATAGACAAAAAGCTGGAGTAATCCAGCGGGTCAGGCAGCATCTCTGGCAAGTAGGAATGGGTGACCTTTCAGGTCGAGACCCTTCTTCAGTCCTCAACCCGAAACGTCACCCATTCCTTCCCTCCAGAGATGATATGTGTCCCGCAGAGTTACTCCAGCATTTTGTGTCTATATTCGGTTTAAACCAGCATCTGCAGTTCCTTCCTGCACAATCGTCTGACAGAACTATCCATCAGCATCTGAAATTGACTGGATAAAGAAAGCAATGTCTCATAAAGTGAAGAAAGAATGTTTTATGTTCAAGAGTGAGGGAGAAATAGGCACAACTTTGGAAAATGATGTTGGCATTATGTCTGCTATCACTCCACCTGGTTTATCTCAACAAAGTCTGACATGCCCGTTAGATAGGGTTCTTAAAGATTGCGGAGTCAGGGGATAAGGGGATGATTAGTCATGATCACATTGAATGGCGGTGCTGGCTCAAGGGGCCGAATGGCCTACTCCTGCACCTATTGTTTATTGTCTATTGACAGATTTCAAAAGTACTGCATTATCTATGAGAAAACCAAATCAATTATGGGATAGGTAGGTCTTATACATGCCCCCAACAATGCTTGCAGTGGCAAATTCTGATGGTTCATGCAATCTATTTTGCAGCTTGGTTTGGGAACAGCTCCATCCAAGACCCGCAAGAAAATGCAGCGAATTGTGGACGCAGCCCAGACCATCACACAAACCAATCTCCCTTCCACTGACTCCATCTACACCTCACGCTGCCTCGGCAAGGCCAGCAGAATCATCAAGGACCAGTCTCACCCTGGCCACTCCCTCCAGATTCAGGGACAGTTTCTTCCCAGCTGTTATCAGGCAACTGAACCATCCTACCACAACCAGAGAGCGGTGCTGAACTACTATCTAACTCATTGGTGACCCTCGGACTATCCTTGATCGGACTTTGCTGGCTTACCTTGCTCTAAACATTATTCCCTTATCATAGAAACATAGAAATGTAGAAACATAGATGCTGGAGTAGGTCATTCGGCCCTTCGAGCCTGCACCGCTATTCAATATGAGCATGGCTGATCATCCAACTCAGTATCCTGTACCTGCCTTCTCTCCATACCCCCGATCCCTTTAGCCACAAGGGCCACATCTAATTCCCTCTTAAATATAGCCAATGAACTGGCCTGAACTACGCTCTGTGGCAAAGAGTTCCAGAGACTCACCACTCTGTGTGGAAAAAGTCTTTCTCATCTCGGTCTTACAAAATTCTTAAGGAGTTGGACAGGCCAGATGCAGGAAGATTGTTCCCGATGTTGGGGAAGTCCAGAACAAGGGGTCACAGTTTAAGGATAACAGGGAAGTCTTTTAGGACCGAGATGAGAAGATCTTTTTTCACACAGAGAGTGGTGAAGCTGAAGGTAGTTGAGGCCAGTTCATTGGCTATATTTAAGAGGGAGTTAGATGTGGCCCTTGTGGCTAAAGGGATCAGGGGGTATGGAGAGAGGGTAGGTACAGGTACAGTGTACATGTATCTGTACACTGTGAACGGCTCGATTGTAATCACGTATTGTCTTTCCGCTGACTGGTTAGCGCGCAACAAAAGCTTTTCACTGTACCTCGGTACACGTGACAATAAACTAAACTGAGACTAAACGTCATTTGTCCCTTGCCTAGGATAAAGAACTCTCCGTGTCGGAAAATAGTCTGTTCTTCAAAGATGGCAAGAAGAGGATTGACTATATCTTGGTCTACAAAAAAACTGACATGCACATTGAGAAAAGGAGCACCTTTGAAAAGAACCTGCGGGCGGAGGGACTGCAGCTGGAACGGGAGGTGCGAACAAAACAAACCGCGTCATTTGTCATCGTTTTAATGCCTCGAGTCTTTGATGCTAGTTGGGTTCAGAGATACAGCGTGGAAACAGGCCCTTCGGCCCACCGAGTCCGTGCCGACCAGCGATCCCCGCGCACTAGCGCTGTCCTACGCACACAGGTAGACAAAAGTGCTGGAGAAACTCAGCGGGTGCGGCAGGCAGCGTCTCTGGAGCGAAGGAAATAGGCGTCGTTTCGGGTCGAAACCCTGAAGGAAATAGGCAACGTTTCGGGCCGAAACCCGGAAGGGTTTCGGCCCGAAACGTTGCCTATTTCCTTCGCTCCAGAGATGCTGCTGCACCCGCTGAGTTTCTCCAGCACTTTTTCCAGCATCTGCAGTTTCTTCTTGAACATCCTACACACACACACTAGGGACAAATTTTACATTTACACCGAGCCAGTCAACCGACAGACCTGCACGTCTTTGGAGTGTGGGAGGAAACCGAAGGTCAGGGGGAGAACATACAAACCCCACACAGACAGCACCCGTAGTCGGGATAGAACCCGGGTCTCTGGCGCTGTGAGGCAGCAACTCTACCGCTGCGCCACCCAAAAGAATACAAGTATCTCTAAGTACTAAGTATGTTAAACTTTACCCAGCAGAGGTGGGTGGTGGGGGAGGGGGGTCATGGATAGAGCTCTTGCCCCCCCCCCCCCCCCCCCACCCACCCTGAACCTGTTCTATGGACAGACTCTGGACATGATACATTCCAGATCATTCAAGGCAGTTAGTTGTAACTCTGCTTAAGCTCGTGTTATCACATGAACTGCTCAATAAAGGCATATCGTCCCATTGAACCGCAGGTTTTAGAGGATGTACCAGAGTAGCAGATTGCATTCTCTGGCTCCATGCATGAACCATCTCTGGCTTCAGCTTGTACTCGCTAGAATTTAGAAGATTGAGGGGGGATCTTATAGAAATGTACACAATTCTTAAGGGGTTGGACAGGCTAGATGCAGGAAGATTGTTCCCGATGTTGGGGAAGTCCAGAACAAGGGGTCACAGTCTAAGGATAAGGGGGAATTCCTTTAGGACCGAGATGAGGAAAACATTTTTCACACAGAGAGTGGTGAGTCTGTGGAACTCTCTGCTACAGAAGGTAGTTGAGGCCAGTTCATTGGCTATATTTAAGAGGGAGTTAGATGTGGCCCTTGTGGCTAAAGGGATCAGGGGGTATGGAGAGAAGGCAGGTACAGGATACTGAGTTGGATGATCAGCCATGATCATATTGAATGGCGGTGCAGGCTCGAAGGGCCGAATGGCCTATTCCTGCACCTATTTTCTATGTTTCTATGAACTGGCATTTCTTCAGCAAGGCCCTCTGCCTGCACAGGGTTGCAAGTCACCAACGATGGACGTTTTCATTTTTAGTTTAGTTTAGAGATGCGGCGCAGAAACAGGCCACTTTGGCGCCGACCAGCGATCCCCGCACACTAACGCCATCCTACACCCACACACCAGGGACAATTTACTATTTTAACCGAAGCCAATTAACCTGCACGTCATTAAAGTGTGGGAGGAAACCAGAGCACCCGGAGAAAACCCACGCAGGTCACGGGGGAGAGCGTGCAAACTCCACACAGACAGCACCCGCGGTCGGGATCGAACCCGGCTCTCTGGCGCTGTGAGGCAGCAACTCTCCCGCTGCGCCACCGTGCCTCCCCACTTAACAAATAACATGGCTTCATATTTTATATAACGTATAAAATTCCCACAGAAACATGAACGGCGAAAGTCAGAAATAATGCATGAGGGGAATGGACAGGGTAAAATGCTTCACTGCACCTTGGTACATGCCACAATATTAATCCTAAACCGATAGTCACGAAGAGAAGAAGTTCTTGCAGTAGCTGTTCAGTAAGATCGTGGGTGAGAGTTGATTTTCCAACAATGCCACCTTCTTGCACTATTCTCCAGAGTCAGAGTCCTAGAATCATTCAGCACAAAAACAGGCTCTTTGGCCCAACTTGCCCACACCAGCCAACTACACTACTATCTACACTAGTCCCACCTGTCTGCGTTTGGCCCATATCTATCTTCTCAGACTCCACAAGAGGCTGTGGAGGCCAAGTCAGTGGACCATTTTAAGGCGGAGATTGGCAGATTCTTGATGTGTACGGGTGTCAGGGGTTACGGGGAGAAGGCAGGAGAATGGGGTTGAGAGGGAAAGATAGATCAGCCACGATTGATTAAATGGCGGAGTAGACTTGATGGGCCGAATGGCCCAATTCTAATTCTAGAATTTATGAGCTAATGACCGCATGGACAGCAGCCAAGGTCAGGATCGAACCCAGGTCTCCTGCATTGTGCGTCAGCAGTTCTATAGGGCATCACGGTGGCGCATCGGTAGAGCTACAGCCTCGCAGCGCCAGAGACCTGCGTTCGATCCCGACTACGGGCGCTGTCTGTACTGAAGCTGTACGTTCTCCCCGTGACCCATGCGGGTTTTCTCCGAGATCTTCGGTTTCCTCCCACACTCCAAAGACGTGCAGGTTTGTAGGTTAATTGACTAGGTATAAATGTAAAATAAATTATCCCTAGTGTGTGTAGGGCAGTGTTAGTTTGTGGGGATCGCTGGTCGGTGCGGACACAGTGGGCCGAAGGGCCTGTTTCCACGTTATATCTCTAAACTAAACTAAACTCTACCACCTTTGTGAATATTTGGTGTGTGAATATTAAAAAGTAGTCATGAAATCCCCTTAGTTTGCCATCTGTAACTTTTGTTAGAACATTCAAAAACAATTTAGATTTGTCTTCTGGTAAAGATTCATTAGCGGTGCTGCCTGAAGGAATAATCTTTGCAAAGAGTTGATAATGAGGTGAAAGCCTAATGCGATTTAAATGTGGAATTATATAGGTTTTGTTGCCCTCAAGATAAAGCAATAACTTTATTAAATATTAGGCTTTTAGCCTTTGATGTTAATTCAAATGATGTTAACATATTGAATGGCGGTGCTGGCTCGAAGGGCCAAATGACGTACTCCTGCACCTAATTTCTATGTTTCAAATAACCTGGTTATAAATCCGAGCTGAAATTATGTGGACAGTGATTTGGAAACATAGAAAATAGGTGCAGGAGTAGGCCATTCGGCCCTTCGAGCCAGCACCGCCATTCAATATGATCATGGCTGATCATCGAAGAATCAGTACCCCGTTCCTGCTTTCTCCCCATATCCCTTGATTCCGTTAGCCCAAAGAGCTAAATCTAACTCTCTCTTGAAAACATCCAGTGAATTGGCCTCCACTGCCTTCTGTGGCAGAGAATTCCACAGATTCACAACTTTCTAGGTGAAAACGTTTTTCCTCATCTCAGTCCTAAATGGCCGACCCCTTATTCTTAAACTGTGCAACCCCTGGTTCTGGACTCCCCCAACATGGGGAACATTTTTCCTGCCTTTAGCGTGTCCAATCCCTTATGAATTTTATATTTTTCTATAAGAAACATTTGGTAGTGTTTTGAACCAACTTACCACCAGACTCCAGATTCAGAGACAGTTTCTTCCCAGCTGTTATCAGGTAACTGAACCATCCTACCACACCCGAGAGCGGTCCTGAACTACTATCTACCTCATTGGTGACCCTTGGGACTATCCTTGATTGGACATAGCTGGCTTTACCATGCACTAAACATTATATCATGACTCTATACAGTGTGAATCTGTCCATTTCTACAGATACAGCATGGAAGCAGGTCCTTCGGCCCACCAATCAACCATTCACATAAGTTCTATGTTATCCCATTTTCTCATCCATTTAGCTTAGAGACACAGCTGGGAAAAACGGGCCCTTCGGCCCACTGAGCCCGTGCTAACCATCGATCGCCTGTTCACACTAGTTCTATGCTATCACCTTTTCTCACCCACTCCCCACACACCGGGGGCAACTTACCGAAGCCATTTGACCAACAACGTCTTTGGGATGCGGGTGGAAACCTGGTGGAAACCCACACGGTCACAGAGTGAAAGGGCTCGGTTGGAACCATGTACAGTATTTCCGCTGACCGGATAGCAAGCAGCAAATAGCGCCTCACTGCACCTCGGTACACGTGGCAATGAACTAAACAAGACTATGTCTTCATTTCTCTCCAACTGCAGCAATCCATCACAAACGCTGACGTGATGTTTGTGAAACTCCACGCACCGTGGGAAACTATATGTAAATATGCGGAGATCATGAACATTCGAATGCCATTCAGGTTTGTACAAGTCTTGCTTTGTTAAGTTCAAGCGTTAAACTGCTCACCTTAACACCGAGGTTATCACTGAATTTTTATTTTGGGATCAGTGCTAAAGATCAGTGTGGGATTGTGGCTGCGTTTATCATAGAAGCTTTAAACAAGGCTATAGTCCTCGAGACAGGGATAGTTTTGATTTCCTGCGGGTGCCCAATGAATTCCATGATAGTCGGAGAACATCCCTTTATGTCATGCAGGAGGAACTGCAGATGCTGGTTTCAACTGAAGATAGACACGAAACGCTGGAGTAACTCAGCGGGACAGGCAGCATCTCTGGCGAGAAGGAATGGGTGACGTTTCTGGGTCGACACCCAAACCCTCAGGCTCATCAGTCTGAAGAAGGGTCTCAACCCGAAACGTCACCCATTCCTCCTCTCCAGAGATATATTCAATATTCAGGAGGGATAGAGAGAAAGGAAAAGGAGGTGGGGTAGCGTTGCTGGTTAGAGAGGAGATTAACGCAATGGAAAGGAAGGACATTAGCTTGGAGGATGTGGAATCGGTATGGGTAGAGCTGCGAAACACTAAGGGGCAGAAAACGCTGGTGTTGTGTACAGGCCACCTAACAGTAGTAGTGAAGTTGGGGATGGTATCAAACAGGACATTAGAAATGCGTGCAACAAAGGCAAAACAGTTATAATGGGTGACTTCAATCTACATATAGATTGGGTGAATCAAATTGGCAGGGGTGCTGAGGAAGAGGATTTTTTGGAATGTATGCGGGATAGTTATCTAAATCAACATGTAGAGGAACCAACGAGAGAGCAGGCTATTTTAGACTGGGTTTTGAGTAATGAGGAAGGGGTAGTTATCCGTCTTGTTGTACGTGCCCCCTTGGGCAAGTGTGACCATAATATGTTTGATTTCTTCATTAGGATGGTGAGTGACATTGTTAATTCAGAAACAAGGGTTCTGAACTTAAAGAAAGGTAACTTTGAGGGTATGAGACGTGAATTGGCCAAGATTGACTGACAATTAATTCTAAAAGGGTTGACGGTGGATATGCAATGGAAGACATTTAAAGACTGCATGGATGATCTACAAAAAGATCATTCTTTTCATCCCAGTTTGGCAAAAGAATAAATCGGGGAAGGTAGTGCATCCGTGGAAAACAAGGGAAATCAGGGATAGTATCAAAGCAAAGGATGATGCGTGCAAAATAGCCAGAAAAAGTAGCATACCAGAGGACTGGGAGAAATTCAGAGACCAGCAGAGGAGGACAAAGGGCTTAATTAGGAAAGGAAAAATAGATTATAAAAGAAAACTGGCAGGGAACATAAAAACTGACTGCAAAATCTTTTATAGATATGTAAAGAGAAAAAGATTAGTTAAAACATATGTAGGTCCCTTGCAGTCAGAAACAGGTGAGTTGATCATGCGGAACAAGGATATGGCGGACCAATTGAATAACTATTGGTTCCGTCTTCACTAATGAAGACATAAATAATCTGCCGGAAATAGCAGAGGACCGCGAGTCAAATGAGATGGAGGAACTGAGTGAAATCCAGGTTAGCCAGGAAGTGGTGTTAGGTAAATTGAATGGATTAAAGGCTGATAAATCCCCAGGGCCAGATAGGCTGCATCCCAGAGTACTTAAGGAAGTAGCTCCGGAAATAGTGGATGCATTAGTGATAATCTTTCAAAACTCTTTAGATTCTGGAGTAGTTCCTGAGGATTGGCAGGTTGCAAACGTAACCCCTCTTTTTAAGAAGGCAGGGAATGAGAAAACGGGGAATTACAGACCAGTTAGTCTAACATCGGTAGTGGGGAAACTGCTAGAGTCAGTTATTAAAGATGGGATAGCAGCACATTTGGAAAGTGGTGAAATCATTGGACAAAGTCAGCATGGATTTATGAAAGGTAAATCATGTCTGACGAATCTTGTGGAATTTTTCGAGGATGTAATTAGTAGCGTGGATAGGGGAGAACCAGTGGATGTGGTATATCTGGACTTCCAGAAGGCTTTCGACAAGGTCCCCACATAAGAGATTAGTATACAAACTTAAAGCATACGGCATTGGGGTTTCAGTGTTGATGTGGATAGAGAACTGGCTGGCAGACAGGAAGCAAAGGGTAGGAGTAAACGGGTCCTTTTCACAATGGCAGGCAGTGACTAGTGGGGTACCGCAAGGCTCAGTGCTGGGACCCCAGCTATTTACAATATACATTAATGATCTGGATGAGGGAATTGAAGGCAATATCTCCAAGTTTGCGGATGACACTAAGCTGGGGGGCAGTGTTAGCTGTGAGGAGGATGCTAGGAGGCTGCAAGGTGACTTGGATAGGCTGGGTGAGTGGGCAAATGCATGGCAGATGCAGTATAATGTGGATAAATGTGAGGTTATCCACTTTGGTGGCAAAAACAGGAAAGCAGACTATTATCTAAATGGTGGCCGATTAGGAAAAGGGGAGATGCAGCGAGACCTGGGTGTCATGGTACACCAGTCATTGAAAGTAGGCATGCAGGTGCAGCAGGCAGTGAAGAAAGTGAATGGGATGTTAGCTTTCATAGCAAAAGGATTTGAGTACAGGAGCAGGGAGGTTCTACTTCAGTTGTACAGGGACTTTTTTCAAACAGAGAGTCGTGAGTCTCTGGAACTCTTTGCTACAGAAGGTAGTTGAGGCCAGTTCATTGGCTATATTTAAGAGGGAGTTAGATGTGGCCCTTGTGGCTAAGGGGATCAGGGGGTATGGAGAGAAGGCAGGTACAGGATACTGAGTTGGATGATCAGCCATGATCATATTGAATGGCGGTGCAGGCTCGAGAGGCCGAATGGCCTGCTCCTGCACCTATGTTTCTATTTTCTATGTTTCTATGTTTCTATGTGATGCTGCCTGTCCCGCTGAGTTACTCCAGCGTTTTGTGCCTGTCCCTTTATTTTGGACAGTCTGTGAGAATTACCACCGGGAAAATGCAACCAGAGAAACCAGGTTGAGAACAGAACTCGTTCCCCAAAGACCCCGATTCTAAACCAGATTGATTTTTTTTTTTAATCCTATATTGCCTCCGTTTGCGGTGAGACATGTACATCAGCATCTACCCTGCATGATACAATTAGAAATGCGTAATGACACCCGATGTTCACGATGCTCAGAGAGTAGATGTGTTTAAGAAGGAACTGCAGATGCTGGAAAATCGAAGGTAGACAAAAGTGCTGGAGAAACTCAGCGGGTGCAGCAGCATCTATGGAGCGAAGGAAATAGGCAACGTTTCGGGCCGAAACCCTGAAGGAAATAGGCAACGTTTCGGGCCGAAACCCTTCCGGGTTTCGGCCCGAAACGTTGCCTATTTCCTTCGCTCCATAGATGCTGCTGCACCCGCTGAGTTTCTCCAGCACTTTTGTCTAGAGCTCAGAGAGTAGATATTCCCTGGTCTTTTCTTCCTGATGTTCAGTTTATTGTTTTTCATATCCATCCAGGAAAAAATGTTATTATACTGCTTGGAGGAGCAAAATGATTAGCAGGTTGGTGGGTGATGTGCTGCGCCTGCTTTCACACCACGTTTCAATACGTCTGCGGATTGCGTGTTTGTTGGTGATTGTAAAATCACGGGGAGACCACTCTGGGCAAGAGATAGACACCAAAAGCTGGAGTAACTCAGCGGGACAGGCAGCGCCTCTGGAGAGAGGGGATGGGTGACGCTTCGGGTCGAGGCCCTTCCTGAGGGGGAAGTCTTTTACGACTGAGATGAGAAAATCATTTTTCACACAGAGAGTGGTGAATCTGTGGAATTCTCTGCCACAGAAGGTAGTTGAGGCCAGTTCATTGGCTATATTTAAGATGGAGTTAGATGTGGCCCCTTGTGGCTAAAGGGATCAGGGGGTATGGAGAGAAGGCAGGTACAGGATACTGAGATGGATGATCAGCCATGATCATATTGAATGGCGGTGCAGGCTCGAAGGGCCGAATGGCCTACTCCTGCACCTATTTTCTATGTTTCTGAGTCTGGCCATGGGTTAACACAGACTACACACTGGGTTAACTAGAGATATTGTAAGCCTGGTGCAAATGTTATTGCACATCTCACTGTGGTCAAGGCAGAGTAACTCCTCAAAGTGCCCAAGGAAGATGAATTTAATTTACTTCGAT
This sequence comes from Okamejei kenojei, assembly GCA_035221665.1. Classification (NCBI taxonomy): domain Eukaryota; kingdom Metazoa; phylum Chordata; class Chondrichthyes; order Rajiformes; family Rajidae; genus Okamejei; species Okamejei kenojei. The sequence continues at coordinate 3,005,655 of CM069148.1, read as the reverse complement.
ATTTTAGTGAAAGTACTTTAGTACCAATATTACTTCAGCAATATGTTTTAGGTATCTTGTGTTTTGCGATTGTTGGGAGACCACCCGTTCACACTAGTTCCGTGCTATCCCATTTTCTTATCCGCTTCTTCCCACAACACTAGGGGCAACTTACACAAGCCAATAGGTTTACAAACCCGCACGTCTTTGGAGTGTGGGAGGAAACCAGAGATCCTGGATAAAACCCACGCAGGTCACAGGGAGAACGTACAAACTCCGTACAGACAGCGGCCATCATCAGGATCGAACACGGGTCTCCGGCGCTGTGGCCCTTCGGCCCACTGAGTCCGTGCTGACCATCGATCACCCGGCCACACTAGTTTGAAGTCATCCCACTTCCTCGTTCACTCCCTACACACAAGGGTCAATTACCCAACGGGCCCGCACGTCTAAGACAGGCGGGAGGAAACCGGAGCATCCGGCTGCTTTTTAATGACATTTTACATAAAATAACATCATCTTGACTTTTGAGGAGAATTTGTGACATTTCGACATTTTCCTTTCAACAGTAGAGTAAAGGGCCTGTCCCACTTAAGCGATTTTTTTGGTGACCTGCTGGCGCCCCTCATAGCGGCAGCAGGTCCCCGAAAATTTTCAACATGTTGAAAATCCAGCGGCGACCAGAAAAATGTACGACTGTCATTCATATGCTGAGAGAATGGAGCGGCTGGGCGTGTATACTCTGATGTTTAGAAGGATGAGAGGGGATCTTATTGAAACATATAAGATAATTAAAGGTTTGGGCACGCTAGAGGCAGGAAACATGTTCTCGATGTTGGGGGAGTCCAGAACCAGGGGCCACAGTTTAAGAATAAGGGGTAAGCCACTTAGAACGGAGATGGGGAAACAATTTTTCTCACAGAGAGTTGTGAGTCTGTGGAATTCTCTGCCTCAAAGGGCGGTGGAGGCCGGTTCTCTGGATACTTTCAAGAGAGAGCTAGATAGGGCTCTTAAAGATAGCGGAGTCAGGGGATATGGGGAGAAGGCAGGAACGGGGTACTGATTGGGGATGATCAGCCCCATTCACATTGAATGGCGGTGCTGGCTCGAAGGGCCGAATGGCCTATTCCTGCACCTATTGTCTATTGACTCTCTGGGCGACTACTCACAGGAGTCACCCCGCGACGTGTCGCCTGTACGGTGGTGAGTAGTCGCCCCAAGAGTCGTACCTTTTTCTGGTCGGCGCTGGATTTTCAACGTGTGGTAAATTTCTGGCCACCTGCTGCGACTATGACGGGTGCCAGCGGCAAGTCGCCGATAAAAATCGCGTTAGTGGGACAGGCCCTTTTTTAGACTATTCCTAGCTGTGTATTTGTGAGATCTTGCGAACGACTCGAATAAAGTGACATGATTTAGTAGTTTGTCATTGTCTCATGCTAAACTCTCTGTGTATCTATTGCAGTGAAGTTGGAGCTCCACTATTCTCTGCCAGGAAGATGACTGTAACTTCTTATTATTTAGAGTCTGCAGAGACCAGGCCCCAACTGTTCAGCCAAGTTGTTCTCAGGTGGATAGATTATCTAGAGTAGTGGAGAATCAAGGCAAACTTACCTATTAATCTGGTTCAGTAGTTTGTAATTTTTTTATTTCCTATTTTCTTACATCTTCTACGCTATTTGACAAACTCAAAAGCCTGCTTTTCCTTTCACCCTACTGCCTCTCTTATGCCCATCCAATTAGTTATTTCGTTTAGTTTAGAGATACAGCGCGAAAACAGGACCTTCGGCCCACCGGGTCCGCGCTGACCAGCGCTCCCCGCACACCAACACTGTCCCACACGCACTGGGGACAATTTTACATTCATACCAAAGCCAATTAGCCTACAAACCCGCACGCCTTTGGGAGCGTGGGGGGAAAACGAAGATCTCGGAGAAAACCAACGCAGGTCACGGGGAGAGCGTGCAGCAGGCAGCACCCGGAGTCAGGATCGAACCCGGGGACCCTGGCGCTGTGAGGCAGCAACACTACCGCTGCGCCACCGTGCTGCTCATCGGGCTGCAGAGCCTGACCTGCCCCCGCCGACCACGATGCCCCATCTACGCCAATCCCACCTGCCATCATTTGGCCCACATCTCTCTAAACCTCACCTATCCGTGTACAGGTACCTTCCTCAACTAGGAAGCCAATGATAGTTGTATAGCAGTGTGAAAACAGGCCCTTTGCCCCAACTCATAAGGCCGTAAGTGATAGGACCAGAATTAGGCCATTCGGCCCATCAACAAAAACCTATCACTGTACCTCGGTAGATGTGGCAATAAACTATACTCAACTAAATGAACTAAAACACCCAATAACCGACTCGCACACTAAACAGTCCAGCTTGGGGTGAGAGTTTAATAAGTACCCTCTTCCTCTTAGGTTGTACCTCAGTCGAGGATGACTTGCTGGTGGTTCTGCTGAGAGAATGGAGCAGCTGGGCTTGGATCTAGAGTAGGATCTAGCCAGTCCACAAGTCCAACTTCCCATTCTCGTAAGGAATAGGAGTGGAGTTAGGCCGTTCGGCCCATCAAGTGTACTCCGCCAATCAATCATGGCCAATCTATCTCTCCCTCCTAACCCCATTCTCCTGCCTTCTCCCCGTAACCCCCGACACCCCACCCATGCTGACAAAGATGTCCCATCTAGGCATGTCCTTTGTTGGCCCATATACCTCTAAACCTGTCCTATCCATGCACCTGTCCAAATGTCTTTCGAATGCTGTTCTATTACCTGTCTCAACAATCTCATCTTCCTAACTACATCTTCAGTGTCTAAATTGTTCAGATTTTAACTTGTTGATTTTGACTGCTTTTATGCACAAACGCATTAGTATCATGTTAGACACATTACATAAATAATGAGTTGTTCTTAAAATAAGCAGAGATGGTAACATCTGATAGTTATCTTGTTATTTTAGCTGTATAGTATTAGTTTCAGAAGGTAATATTTCTGAGATTTTGCATTTTTTTTGATACTTGAAGAGGAAAATTAGTAAATACAAATGATTTCCCTGCATTTACCTAGATCTTTCTCAATCTCCGTCAGCCAATTGTTGTTAAATCCAGACCTGAAAATATTTTGTTTTAGTTTAGAGATACACCATGGAAATAATCCCTTCAGCCCACTGAATCCACACTGACCATCAATCACCAGTTCACACTAGTTCTATGTCAAGGGCCTGTCCCACTGGGGCAACCTAATCCGCGAGTTCAGACGAGTTTGCCTCGACTCATACCCGCAGCATGGTCGACACGAGGTCGTAGGAGGTCTTTGTAACTCTCGTTCATGCTCGAGGGTAGTCCCTGCGTACACGAGGCCGCAGCTAAGTCGCGGCTTTTTTTTCAACCTGAGTAAAAAAAGTTGCCATGGAAAAAAATGAATAGTTTTTTTTAACTCGTGGGTTTAGTCGAAGTAGGTCGGCATGTTAGTCGTAGGTAATCGAGGGTAGTCTAAGGTAGTCGTAGATAGTCTTCATCATAGTCGAAGGGAGGTCGTCTTCACTCTCCACTATTCGGTGTCCAATTTTCCCGAAGTTAGTCGTAGCTAGTCAAAGCTAGTCTTCAACATAGTCGAAGGAGGTCTTCAACATGACATTTTCTCACTCTCCTAAACTCGCCAATTAGGTTGCCGCAGTGGGACAACCCTTTCTTCCACTTTCTTATCCACTCCCTACACACTAGGGGCAATTTACAGAGGGCTGAATAACCTACAAACCCGCACGTCCTTGGGATGTGGAGGAAACCGGAGCAACCGGGGGAAACCCATGTTTTTACAGGGTGAACGTGCAAACTGCACACAGACAGCAGCCGAGGTCAGGATCGAACCCGGGTCTCTGGCCCTGTGAGGCAGCGACTCTACCACTGCGCCAGCGTGCCGCCCCCAGAGTACAGGTGTTTTTTGGTGGTAGAGGGGAATAAAAAGCATTAGTTGTGGATATGTTGCTCACCACCAAAACTCCAGTAAAGTAACACGATTGTTGTGAAAAACTGCCGACTTTTGCTCAGGGAAGGTAGAATGTTTACCGTTGCGCAAGACTTCCGCTTCAAGGGATATTGGAGGGAACTTAACTCGTAAGCTGACTGCTGGGTCCACTTATAAAAGCAGTAAAACCCTTTGAGACTTGAGCCAAGAAAATTGTTGAATTTTATCAGCAGAAAGTTACAAAGGAACAGGTAGATCTGCTGCCTCGCCGCGCCAGAGACCCGGGTTCAATCCTCACCTCGGGAGCCGTCTGTGTGTGTGGAGTTTGCACACTCTCCCTGTGACCGCTTGCGTTTCCTCCGGGTGCTCCGGTTTCCTCCCACATCCCAAACACGTGCGGGTTTGTAGGTTAATTGACCCTCTTGTAAATTTCCCCCTAGTGTGTAGGGAGTGGATGAGAAAGTTGGGCAACATAGAACTAGTGTGAACGGGTGATCGATGGTCGGCACAGACTAGGTGGGCCGAAGGGCCTGTTTCCGTGCTGTATCTCTGAACTAAACCGCACACGTTTTCATTTTTCTTTTGTGCATTGCAGGTACATAGGTCTCCTCTGTCACTCATGTGAAGGTGTTTCTCTTTCATACGTTAGATTCATATTTAATCGATGTCAGTTAAAGAACAGTGTGTGCAAGTTGACAATATAACTGTGTCGAACAAAGCAAATTAGAAAAGGGGTCAGAGACCAGAACATTGTGCAGGGCTGTGCAGAAAGTGGACTACAGCAGTAGTTGACAGATAATTTGTCAATGTGATTTTACAATGCTCCAACTGAATGCATGGTCATTTCTGTACCTGGTGCTTGGGTCTACTGCATGCCCAACATGCATTGCATGCTTTTGTGTTATTCACTTCCAGCTCATCGCAGGGTGGAGGCAGATGTCCCGGGACACACGGGCCTGGACTCAGCATGGGACATTCAGCATGACGCCCTCCTTGTTTCACAATGTCTTGCTAAAGTAATTGCCGACCGACCCGCAAGAGCAGTTAAGGGCCTGTCCCGCTTGCCGATTTTTTTCGGCGACAGTCGGCATCGTCGACTGAACGTGTCACGTCGCTGAAAAATTCACGGCGTCACGACGTATGACGCGCGGTGTTTTTTCAAGTCTCGCAACATTTTCTTTGGTCGCCGCTGGGTTTTGAAAAGTTCTAAATCTTTTGGCGACACTGATATGACGCCGGCAGTCGCCTAAAAAAAATCGCAAAGTGGGGCAGCCCCTTCAAAGCTTGAGCGTGTCTGAGCGGAGTGATCACCAACCACTACCAATTGAATATCCAAATGTGAATAATTGAGTATTTATTCTCCTATGTACCGAAATAGAAATTCTTACTTGCAGCAGCAAAACAGATATGTAAAGGTTGTACTCTGTAAACACTATATAAACAACAAAAAAGTCATATATTTGTTTAAGAAAGAACTGCAGATGCTGGAAAAATCGAAGGTAGACAAAAATGCTGGAGAAACTCAGCAGGTGAGGCAGCATCTATGGAGCGAAGGAATTGGCGATGTTTCGGGTCGAGACCCTTGTATATATAGAAACATGGAAAATGGGTGCAGGAGTAGGCCATTTGGCCCTTTGAGCCAGCACCGCCATTCATTATGATCATGGCTGATCATCCAGAATCAGTACCCCGTTCCTGCTTTTCCCCCCATATCCCTTGATTCCGTTAGCCCGAAGAGCTAAATCGAACTCTCTCCTGAAAACGTCCAGTGAATTGGCCTCCACTGCCTTCTGTGGCAGAGAATTCCACAGATTCACAACTCTCTGGGTGAATAGGTATATATATTTGAAGTTTCGGGTCGAGACCCTTCTTCGGACTGAGAGTCGGGGGAAAGGGAAACGAGAGATAGAGAGACTGTAGAGGGAGATATTGAACAAATGATGCTGCAGAATTGTTGTCGGAGAGAGGAGGAGAACTTCTTCAAAGTGGACGTACCCTGAGAAGATTTAGCTGTGGAGCAGGTGAAATGTGTACAATGCTAGTTTACATCGAGGATCGACACAACCGAAGATAGAAACTATTGTGGCGTCACCTGACGGTCAGACCACTTACTGTTGAACCCTCATCAGTGGTTACGAGGACTCACGTGACCCCATGGGTTAAGGGGAGTGTCCTACTACATCAGCAGATCTCACCTTGAGATCATCAGTCTACAGATAGCTGGACTCGAGGCAACACCCTCGCTCAGCAGCAGCTGCAATGACTCAATATGTTAGAGAGTCCCAAACGCACATGTATGTTCAACTTATCTCTCCAAATTCGACCTTTCTGGCCTGGGCCTCAGCCATTGTCAGAGTGAGTCCCACCACAAATTGGAGGAGCAGCACCTCATATTTCGCTTGGGCAGTTTACACCCCTGCGATATGAACATTGACTTCTCCAATTTCAGGTAGTCCCTGCTTTCCCCTCCCCTTCCCAGCTCTCCCACAGCCCACTGTCTCCGCCTCTTCCTTTCTTCTACCCGCCCTCTCCCCCCCCCCCCCCCATCCCTACATCAGTCTGAAGAAGGGTCTCGACCCGAAACGTCACCTATTTCTTTGCTCCATAGATGCCGCCTCACCCGCTGAACTTCTCCAGCATTTTTGTCTACCTTCGATTTATCCAGCATCTGCAGTTCTTTCTTAAACAATTCACCGAATAAAATAGACTATATATTGTGGGCTGAAGGGGCTAGTATGGACATTGTGGGCCAAATGGATTCTTGCGCTAGCAGCTCAATCACTCAAGCCTGGCGCGCTGGCAGCTCACTCACGGCTGGTGGGCTGGTAGTTGACTCACGCCTATTCCTTGAAATTCCATTTTAAGCACGGTGCAAGGGCACCAACTTCAAGTGCAGTTTCATACAATTTCAAGCAGGGTGCAAGGCCACCAAATTCAAGTGCAGTTTCATACCATGTCATGCAGGGCCACCAAATTCAAAGGCAGTTTGATACCATTTCAAGCAGGGTGAAACCACCATAAAATAGTAAGATTAAACGAGAACTCACCTGTTCGAAGTTTGATCGTTATTTTACGAGGAGTTACGATGAGGGATTACGTGAAGAAGAGCCCGCCTCACGCTGGTAACGGCATACTTCAAAGCAACGGCATGAAAAACACAGAACACCAAAGCCGGAGTAACATAGTAAGGCTCATAAAAAGACTTAGAACCACCATTTGATCATTTATTTTACGAGGGTGGGAGTGGAGGGCACGTAATCCCTCATCGTAACTCCTCGTAAAATAACGATCAAACTTCGAACAGGTGAGTTCTCGTTTAATCTTACTATTTTACTTCGGAGTCACGTGAGTGACTACGTGAAGAGTTTTAAAGCTTTCTGTGTTTTTTATGTCGTAGAATTAATCCGTACGACAGTCCGGCTAAGTAAACACAATACATGAGAAAGCAGACAAAAGTTAGATCTTTTTCACAATTAAATTTTTTTAATGGTTGAAAAACCATATAATACCCTCCTTATATTTGAGGGAAACTTGATTACAAGTGACAAAAGATATCAGTGACTACACAACTGATTATAGCAATTAATAGCAAACAAAGCAGGTGATTATAGTGCTCCCAACACCGCGTGTCCAAAGCTTGTCATAGTGTGAACAGGTTTGTTGTAGAACTTTGAAAAAGTTTCTTCTTTACTCCACCCTGCGATTTTTAAAATATGCTCGAGAGGTACGTCCCGCCCCTTCGCCGCGGACGTAGCTGCCGCCCTGGTGGAGTGAGATTTGAAGACATCAGTGTCTACTCCCGCTAAAACCAACACCTGTTTCAACCATTTTGAGATAGTTTGAACTGAAGCTTTTGTGTGTGGTTTTTTGTGCGTAAGCAGCAATGTCTTTTCGTTTCCTCGAAAAGTGTCCGTAATTTTAATATATTTGGTTCAAATGTCTAACCACACACAAAGCAGGCTCAACATGAAAAGCTTGAAAGGTTACCTTTGTTCCAGATCTGCCTGGTCTACTTTGTTTGATCAGATCGTAAACATTAGAATACAACATTATCTGTAGTCACATGCATACAGTCTAAACGCAACATTTGTAAAGTTTGCACTCTTTGGGCTGAGACCAGTGCCATTAACATGACCAATTTCAATGTTAACCTATCCAATGTCAACCCTTCAATTGGCGTCCATTCTCTAAGTAGAGCAAGAACTATGCTCACATCCCAAATCTCTGTATATCTAGGTTTTGGCGGATTTCATGTGAAAAATTCCTTTCATGAATCGTGATATTAATGGATGCGACCCAATTGACTTCTCACCAATCATAAGTCCTAAATAGGACGACAAGGCACAACGTGCAGTGTTAATGGCACTGTAACTTAAATGTTGCCCAAAGTGCAAATTGGCAAGGAATTCCAAAACATGAGTAACATTCACAGATTCATCAGAAATATTTGACTGTGTGCAAAATTCTTCCCATTTCTTAATATGTGTCATATATTGTTTCTGTGTACTATGTCGCCATGATGCACCAATAACTGTCAAAGTTTGGTCCGACAATCCCAGTTGCTGTAGTGGTCTGGTCAAAACCTGCAGATTAACAAATTCATATATGCATATAATGGGTAACCTTGATTTGTTACTGGATTAGTCAAGATATCACTACAGTTAGGAATCTGCATATATGGTTCTTTAATCATATTTAGCATAACTGGGAACCAAGGTTGAGTTGGCCAATTTGGCACTACCAACAATCCGGAAGCTGAATCTTGCTCTATTTTCTTCAAACATCTCTGGATCAGAGCAAATGGTGGAAAAGCATAAAAAGAAACATTTTTCCCCAGTGTAATGAAAATGCATCTACTGCAACTGCGTCCGGATCATGTTCCCAAGACACATAATGAGGCAATTGATGATTAAGCCTGGATGCAAACAAATCAATTTCTGGCAAGCCAAATTGTTTAACAATATTCTTAAATATTGCTGGCTTAAGCATCCATTCCGTATTATCTTTAAAAATCCTGGACCTTCCATCTGCTACCACATTGTCTTTACCTGGAATATAGCTTGCTGAAATCCATATCTGCCGACCAATACACCATTGCCATATCTCATTGACCAGACAATCACATGATACTGATCTAACTCCCCCCATGTGATTAATGTAAACCACAGCCGTTTTATTGTCTAATTGTATTAATACATGCAGACATTGTTTAGCAGAACAATATGCTTTAAGCCCATAAAAGGCCCCCAATAACTCCAAATAGTTAATACCATACTGTTGGAGCAACACTTGCTCTTCAGTTTTCCATCTACCTCCACAACTGGTAGATAAATCTGTGGCCCCCCATCCGAGAGCACTAGCATCTGTTTGCAAAACCATTTCAGGCTGTTTAATCATGATCTTTTTAGCAGCTTGTGGGACATTTTCAACCCACCATTGCAATTCCAATACTGCTTCCTTTGTTAATTGCATAGGTCTGTCAAATTGACCTGCCTTATCTTTAAGAGCCCTTACTTTGTCCCTTTGAAGATTTTGATAATGTAATGGCCCAAACTCCACTGCCGGAAAAGCTGCCACTAATGTACCAATGACTTTTGCCACTTCTCGGATGGAGGGATAAGGTTTGTGAATGAGATAATTACACATTTGCAAAATATCATTTGTCTTCTTTGCTGGCAACGTAACTAACATAGTTACTGAGTTAATTACAAACCCCAGAAAATCAATTGATTGAACTGGCTGCAGCTGGGATTTAATTGGATGAATTAAGAATCCAAGCTCTTTAAACAAAGCTTTAGTAACTGAAATTGAGTGCTCAGCTGACTCTTGACTATCATTAACAATCAGAATGTCATCCAGATAAGCCATTACAATGTGTTTCTGTGCTCTTAATTGAGCTAAAACTGGTTTCAACAGTTTTGTAAAGAGTCTAGGAGCTGAACTTAATCCATTTGGTAAAGCTTTGAACTGCCATAATTGCCCCTGCCAATAAAACTTTAAGTATCTCCGAAAAAGATGATGAATTGGTACAGAATAATAGGCGTCTTTTAAATCAATCTTAGCCATATAAGAACCTGCTGAAAACAAATATTTTGCAGTTTTAAATGTCTCCATCTTAAAACGTTTGTATTCTACAAACTTATTTAGATCTGTAAGGTCTAGAATAATTCTACAACCACCATCTTTCTTATCTCTGCGAAATATATTAGAGACAAATTGATGCTTATGTTCATAAGTTTTTTCAATTACCCCTTTTTTCGGATAATTTGCCAATTTCCACATCAATCTCCATTCTTTCTTCTGGAGAAAACACATAAGCATAAGCAGGTTTATTCTGTACAGGAGGATTGACCCCTTCTTTAAAAATAATAATAGCTCCTGAAACTGCTTGTAATATAAACCGATCAGAAGTAATATTAAGCCAGGCATTATAAAATTTTTGCAATCTCCCTCCAACTGGAGATTTATCCACAGTTTCTTTAAGGATAGAAGTCTTTAATACCTCTCCATAGGAGCGTGATGGTCTCCTCTTTCCCGAATGCAGGGAAGCAGTGGCCTGTGTAGCACGATAATACCTTCGTGACAAATTTCTGCCTCTATAACGAAAATCAAAACTCCTTCGGGCCGAAAACCCTTTCCTTTGTCCAAAGACAAAAGGCTTAATAGTGCTAAAATATTTAGCTTCTTCATCCAACTGCTTCAGTTGTTTCGGCAGATTTTCTCCAAACAAATATCCAGGAGCTTGAACTCCACTTTCTTGACACAGGCTTGCAAATCTAGGGTGAAATATGGGCCGAATCGCCATTTTCCTCATGCAATTGATCTCATAAAACGAATTGCACATTAAACCCAAAGTATCTCTTTGAATCTTGTCCATTTCCAGTTTCTCCATTTGCCTGCCAAATGCCGTGATGGCAGCCGAAAATAATTTTAGCACCTTTTGAAATTTCATTTCTTGGGCTCTCATACTTGGAGTCATAGATGCCCATACCATCGGATTCACCGTAGGCACTTCCAATGAGGCACAATTGCCTGGTGCTTTATATAATTCTGATAATTCATTCATCACAGTACTATGAAGCTGGTGAGATACCATATAATTTATATTGGCAGCCAGGCTTTCTTCCATATCCTCACCACTTCCTTCAGGTATAGCAAAACTTTGTGCTATCCCAGGCAGATCAAGCCTTTTCTTTTTACTTTGTGGCGTGCTTTCAAAAATCATTTCAAATTCAGCAGGGTCTGCCTTCTGCAGCCCTAATTCCATCGGGATATTATCCCATGAGACTTCTTCCAGCCCAAATCGTGGGTCTGGAGTATCATATTCCCAACTTGGCCCACAGCCATATTCATCATATTGAAACCCCTCAGGGATTTTCTGGGATTCATGAGGGTACTGTGACCCTTGTCTCATAATAGTTTGGAGAACTTTCTCCATATGCTCCATTTTTAGCCACATAGTTTTATTAACTGGAGGTCTTTCAAAAATCAGAATCATCAGAATCCACGGGCCTCACAGTTTTCTTTTTGCATTTCTTAGGAACACTTTCCTCCGTGGTTATAATTTCCGGAGAATCTGGAAATTCTATATCGGGTAAATCAGTGGCCAACGGTATCGGAACCGGGTCCACTCTAGCTTCGCTTCCCGTATATTTACTTTCACCCCGGGAGGCTCTTTTCACCCGCGAAGCCTTCCTTCCCGATTTCTCCATTTTGTTAAAATTTTATCTTGTGCTCATCAGCACGTTAGCGTCTAAATTTTACTTTTAGTTTCGCTGTTGGAACATCCAGCGTAACCTAAAACCCGCGCCGATGTAACTTCACTTACCTGCGGGCCGTTCCGACCGCTGCGAGGAGCTGCTCCTTACTGCAGCTCCACCTTCTGCCGTCAGCGTCGACGTCATGCCGTTACCAGCGTGAGGCGGGCTCTTCTTCACGTAGTCACTCACGTGACTCCGAAGTAAAATAGCACATAAACAAACACCACATAAAAACCAGTTAAAAACCACATAAAAACCACTCACAGTTCAGTAGACGTTCAGTGTGTTCAGTTGGTTCACACCTTAGACAGTCGTGACCTCTCTCTCCCACATCTTGTAGAGACTGGGCCACGCCCACACTTCTGGGTTTATAGTCCCTCCCCCTCCGGAAGGGGCGTGGCCTTCATGGTGTGATTGACAGGAGTGAGAATCTCAACATTTGTTAAACACTAACAACTCTTTTATTTCTAATCAATGGGAAAAATCATCTGCACCTGAGGAGCGTAGGGAGACTCTGGGTAAGATGGCCAAAAATCACAGCTGTAAGTGGTAATGCTTTTTCTAAAATCAATATACAATGCAAACAGCAAGTGGTCATGTTTAGACTTTTAATCATATGCTTTTTCAAACCAACCACCACCACATTTGCTTTGCTTTTTCAAACCAACCACCACCACATTTGCTTTTTCAAACCAACCACATTTTCATTTTCAAACCACATTAAGGGCACTCACAGGTCAGTAAAACCACACTCACAGTTTAGTAGACATGTGTTCAGTGTTATTCACAGCTCAGACTGAGTCATGACCTCTCGCTCTCCCATCTTGCAGAGACTGAGGCAGTCCACACTTCTGGTTTTTATAGTCCTTCCTCCCTCCCACCGGAAGGGGCGTGGCCTTCATGGCGTGATTTACAGGAGAAAGAATCTCAACATTTTTAAACATTAATGTCTTTTATTTTTCATCAATGTGAAAAATGCTCTTGTCCTGCGCAGTGGAGGGGAACTCTGAGTAAGATGGCCAAAAATCACAGCTGTAAGTGCTAGCGTTTTTCTAAAATCAATATGCAGAGCAAACAGAAGTGGTCAAGATTTGAGTTTTAATTATTTATATATATACTGAAGATAGACACTATGTATATATATATATATATAGTGTCTATCTTCAGTATATAGAAATATGACTTTTATATTGTTTATTATAATGTTTACAGAGTATTATGTTTACATAGCTGATGCGCTGTTGCAGATAAGAATTTCTGTTTTGGGAGTAAGTATCTATAATATACTTTTTATACTTAAAAAATATATGATTTTTAATATTGCCCCCTAATTTCTTATGCTCTGAATTTATTAAATGAACAAGCTATTTTCATCCACTTCAATCAGATAATAACCGACCTCAATATAATCTATCTGCTTCTAAACAAATTAGTTCCATATTTAACTGCATTAATATCAGTAAACTCTGAAACCCAACATATTTTCCTTCAATGTCTTAGTTTAAAATAAATGTTAACAAATAAGGAATACTTCAGCATGTGTCCCATATTGATGCTGTGATCACAAAATTATATATTTTTCTAATTACAATTATGGTTTCTGGTGGAATATTGCAGGCTTTAATAATTATTTCACATAGACATCAGAGAATAGTTAGATTCGTTAATATTCAATACAATGAATCCTGATTGTGGGGATAAAAATATAAATATTTAATGCACGAGAGATATTTCAGAATAAATATAATAAAAGTGACAGTAAATATGTAGAAGGAACTGCAGATGATGGTTTAAACTGGTATAAAAGTAGTAAATATCTTGATTGATTTTAATAGTTACACCTCTATTGAATAGTAATTTAGGCAAACTTTGCCTGCAATATTTAATCTTTTGCACAAAGCATAATTGTCCCTGTTTTTTGAGCAATTGTTTTTGAAATTTTTAAGTTTGAGCTACTTTAATGTTCTTGGGTTATTTAAGTGCACTTCAACTTAAATATTAGTAGTGTGACACTTTTGTATCAGTGTTCAGAAGAGCATGCGACACGTGAAGAGCTGGCTCCCACGGAACCCAATGCAACTCGACAAAGAAGCTCTACCCGATCTGGAAGAGGCCGAGAGTTACACTGCGCCGTTCAGTAGAGCACGCATGCATCAGTGAGTATACTACATATAACACGCCAGAGTGTACTCTATGTATAACATGTCTGGTCGGACTTTACTGGCTTTGTCTTGCACCAACCGTTATTCATGTTATTCCCTTATCCTGTATCTGTACACTGTAAATAGCTCGATTGTAATCATGTATTGTCTTCCCGCTGACTGGTTAGCGCGCAACAAAAGCCTTTCACTGTACCTCGGTACACGTGACAATAAACTAAACTGAAGTGCAGCCTAACCAAAGTCCTGTAAAGCTGCTTCATGACTGCTTGACTCTTATACTCAATGCCCAGAGCAAGGAAGCCAAGCATGCCATCACTCTATCCACTTGTGATGCCACTTTCAGGAAGTTATGGACTTGGAACCCAAGGTCCCTCTCTACATCAACGTTGTACACTAATTAATCTCTGTTGCATGAGTTATCTATTGACATGCACAATTGAAATTTTTTAAGAAAGAACTGGAAAAATCGAAGGTAGACAGAAATGCTGGAGAAACTCAGCAGGTGAGGCAGCATCTATGGAGCGAAGGAAATAGGTGATGTTTCAGGTCGAGACCCTTCACTACTCTCTACTTGTGTTGCCACTTTCAGGGAGTTATGGACTTGGAACCTGAGATCCCTCTCCACATTCACCTTAATTCACATGTTTAATCAATAATGTATTATTGTAAATGTTTAATTTTTTATGTGTCATTCCTAACTGTCACTGTATGTCATGTTATCACTTGCGGGCCAAGGCAAATACCTTGTATGTGAATACTTTGCCAATAAACTTATTCATTCATTCATTCATTCACATCAATGTTGTACACTAATATATCTCTGTTGCATGAGTTACCTATTGAAATGCCCAATTGAAATGTTTTAAGTAAGAACTGCAGATGCTGGAAAAATCGAAGGTAGACAAAAAATGCTGGAGAAACTCAGCGGGTGAGGCAGCGTCTATGGAGTAAGCGACGTTCTTCACCTATTCCTTTTCTCCATAGATGCTGCCTCACCTGCTGGGTTTAGAAACATCGAAACATAGAAAATAGATGCAGGAGGAGGCCATTCGGCCCTTCGAGCCAGCACCGCCATTCATTGTAATCATGGCAGATCGTCCCCAATCAATAACCCGTGCCTGCCTTCTCCCCATATCCCTTGACTCCACTAGCCCCTAGAGCTCTATCTAACTCTCTCTTAAATCCATCCAGTGACTTGGCCTCCACTGCCCTCTGTGGCAGGGATCTCCACAAATTCACAACTCTCTGGGTGAAAACGTTTTTTTTCTCTCCTCAGTCTTAAATGGCCTCCCCTTTATTCTAAGACTGTGGCCCCTGGTTCTGGACTCGCCCAACATTGGGAACTTTTTTCCTGCATCTAGCTTGTCCAGTCCTTTTATAATTTTATATGTTTCTGTAAGATATCCCCTCCTCCTTCTAAACTCCAGTGCATACAAGCCTAGTCTTTTCAATCTTTCCTCATATGACAGTCCCGCCATCCCAGGGATCAATCTCGTGAACCTACGCTGCACTGCCTCAATCACAAGGATGTCCTTCCTCAAATTAGGAGACCAAAACTGTACACAATACTCCAGATGTGGTCTCACCAGAGCCCTATACAACTGCAGAAGAACCTCTCTACTCCTGTACTGAAATCCTCTTGTTTCTCCAGCATTTTATTGTCTACCTTTGCAGAATTGAAATGTAATAGTTTCAATATCCTCTTCAAATCTTTTTTCCTCTCAGCTTCA
Source organism: Okamejei kenojei (assembly GCA_035221665.1). Classification (NCBI taxonomy): domain Eukaryota; kingdom Metazoa; phylum Chordata; class Chondrichthyes; order Rajiformes; family Rajidae; genus Okamejei; species Okamejei kenojei. The sequence continues at coordinate 2,990,064 of CM069148.1, read as the reverse complement.
CCATAAACAACAAAGACACATTTTTCAGTAATTCTACCAGAAGTCGGATTGTACACCACGTGCTGCAAAGGACGAAATATGAAGATGGAAAATCTAAAATGGGTAATGTTTTCATTCTTATGCTTTAGTTGGGAATATATTTTCTTGAAACATGTACTTCACAGAAATGGCTCGAATACTTTTTTAGTGAAAGAATCTGTGTGATATAGAACAGTCAGTCAGTCCATTTCATTTGTATAGCACATTTAAAAACCGACTCACGTTGACCAAAGAGCGGTAAATCAGTGCCGGTACTAATGTGCTAGGTACAATGGTACACACACCTAACAATACATACATACACTGTTTGCAGATGCATTGATATTCAAGACCAATATTTCATTAAATAATGTCAACTGTTATGCCAGTTTTCAGTAATTCATTTTTAAAATTGTAGTTTGACATATTGCTGAAAGGATACTCTGTGATTGATGTAGGATTGCGCTGAACTTTGCAGAATAAAGTGGCGACATTAGAAACTGCAGATGCTGGAAAACTTAAATTTAAAAAAAAAAGGAAAATACCTAGTTTGGTTAACCCAGAAGGTCATGAGTGATAGGAGCAGAATTAGGCCATTCGGCCCATCAAGTCTACTCAGCCATTCAGTCTTGGCTGATCTATCGCTCCCTCCTAACCCCATTCTCCCGCCTTCTCCCCGTAACTCCAGACGGCCGTACTCCAAACTATTTTTGTTTGTTACGTACGGCACGGCAGCGCAGCGGTAGAGTTGCTGCCTCACCGCGCCAGAGACCCGGGTTCGATCCTGACCACGGGGGATGCCTGTACGGAGTTTGTACGTAGAAATATAGAAAATAGGTGCAGGAGGAGGCCATTCGACCCTTCGAGCCAGCACCGCCATTCAATGTGATCATGGCTGATCATCCCCAATCAGTACCCCGTTCCTGCCTTCTCCCCATATCCCCTGACTCCGCTATCTTTAAGAGCCCTATCTAGCTCTCCCTTGAAAGTATCCAGAGAACCGGCCCCCACCACCCTCTGAGGCAGAGAATTCCACAGACTCACAACTCTCTGTGAGAAAAAGTGTTTCCTCGTCTCCGTTCTAAATGGCCTACCCCTTATTCAGAATTGGGATACTGATTGGGCATGATCAGCCATGACCACATTGAATGGTGGTGCTGCCTCGAAGGGCCGAATGGCCTACTCCTGCACCTATTTAAAATGTATCGGGTACCACTGGTGGCCAATGTTTGTTTTACCGCTTGTCTGCTTCTCTTTCCGTCAGGTTTAAACAGGTTGCTGAGCAATGGAACATATGTGGCTGCGTACCCACCACATGAGGTGAGAATGTGTGAACAGTTTACCGTTGATTGAGTGCGGAACCAAACGGAGTAAGCACAGAGATGTTTGTCGCTTCATCTCACCTGCCGTCATCTTCATTGCTTTTTGAGGGCCATAAGGTCATAAGTGATCAGAGCAGAATGAGGCCATTCGGCCCATCAAGTCCACTCCTCCATTCGATCATGGCTGTTGTATCCTCCCTCCAAACCCCATTCTGCTGCCTTCTCCCCATAACCCCTGACACCTGTACTAGTCAAGAATCTATCAATCTGTGCCTTTAAAATATCCATTGACTTGGCCTCCACAGCCGTCTGTGGCAATGAATCCCACAGATTCACCACCCTCATAATTGTAATGTATTCATTTAGTTCCCTCAGCAATCTCTGATGTGTCCCTGAACCAGACGACTTGTTGTTGATACAAAAGGGCCTGTCCCACCTGGCCGTCATTTGCACATAATTTACGAGACATCATCTACGCGTCACGGCGCGCGTATGGTGCGCGATGACATAGGCAGTGACGCGCGGCCGCTCGCGGCGTCCCAGGATTTTGTGATGTACAAAATCTTCGCTCGCCATCTGTGTGATGTGCAAATGACAGCCAAGTGGGACAGGCCCTTTAGAGTCGCTGCCTCACAGCGCCAGAGACCCGGGTTCGATCCTAACTGCGGGCTCTGTCTGTACGGAGTTTGCACGTTCTCCCCGTGACCTGCGTGGGTTTTCTCCGAGATCTTCGGTTTCCACACTCCAAAGACGTGCAGGTTTGTTGGTTAATTGGCTTGGTAAATGTAAATTGTCCCTAGTGCGTGTGTAGGATGGTGTTAGTGTGCGGGGATCGCTGGTCGGTGCTGACTCAATGGGCCGAAGGGCCTGTTTCCGCGCTGTGTCTCAAAACTAAACTAAATAACCTATTGCATAAACAATGAATCAGTGCATTGAACAAATTGCACCTTAAGCAAATTATCTGTAGTTCTAAAAATGGGAAAATTGCAGATAATTGATGTTTTAAAAAATTCGAAATGAGAGCATGCTTGAGAATACGATTTTTATCACGATTTTAAACATTAATGTACAAGGATTGATGTTTCCATAAATTATTACATTATATCAGCACTTTGCTGTAAATGCTTTTAAAAAAAATTAATTCTTCTCTATTTAGAGTTTAGATTTTAGAGATGGAGCGCAGAAACAGGCCCTTCGGCCCACTGAGTCCGTGCCGGCCAGCGATCAACCCGCACACTAACACTATCCTGCACACTAGGGGCAAATTACAATTTTTAACTGAAGCCAATTAGCCAACAAACCTGCACGTCTTTGGAGTGTGGGAGGAAACCGGAGCACCCGGAGAAAACCCACGCAGGTCACGGGGAGAATGCGCAAACTCTGTACAGACAGCGCCCGCAGTTAGGATGGAACCCGGGTCTCTGGCGCTGTGAGGCAGCAACTCTACCGCTGCGCCACCCAGCCGCTCTAGTAGTAAGCCAAAACAGCATCTGGAATGTTTTTTTAAATCACAAATATTATCTTCCTGCTCCCATCTAAAGAATGTTTCTTGAGGTCCCAAGTAAATTTGTCATATGGAAATGTTGCTTTGTGGTCGGGCTCACTTACGTTGTCTGTTTCTAGGCACGTAGATAATTTGCAATGATAACTTCATTCACTGAAATTCAACACAGGAAAGAACTGTAGATGCTGGTTAAATTGGAGATAGACACAAAATGCTGGAGTAACTCAGCGGGACGGGCAGCATCTCTGGAGAGAAGGAATGGGCGACGTTTCGGGTCGAGACTCTTCTGCAGACTGATGTCAGGGAGGTGGGCGGGACAGAGATTAGAACGCAGTCGGACACACTAAATGGCCCGTCCCACTTGCCGATTTATGACTGCCGGCATAATATAGTGTAGCCAAAAGATTTTGAACTTTTCAAAATCCAGCGGCGACTAAAAAAATGTTGCGACACTTGAGGAAACGCCGCGCGTCAATACGTCGTCACGCCGCGACTCTCTCGGTGACCCGACACGTCAGTCAATGATGCCGGCAGTCGCCAAGTGGGACAGCCCCTTAAGACTGCTGGGAGAACTGGGAAGGTGGAAGGGATGGAGAGAGTGGGAAAGCAAGGGCTACTTGAAGTTAGAGAAGTCAATGTTCACGCCGCTGGGGTGTAAACTACACAAGCGAAATATGAGGTGCTGCTCCTCCAATTTGCGCTGGGCCTCACTCTGACAATGGAGAGACCCAGGTCTGTGTGGGAATGGGAGGGGGAGTTAAAGTGTTGATCAACCGGGAGATCGGGTAGGTTTAGGCGGACTGAGCGAAGGTGTTCAGCGAAACACTCGCCGAGCCTGCGCTCGGTCTCGCCGATGTACAGGGGCCCACACCTGGAACAGCCGATACAGTAGATGAGGTTGGAGGAGGAGCAAGTGGATACTAGAGAAGACCTTACTGCCTTTGATCTGCAACCAGGTAGAAACCAGTAGGACCAGTCCGTTAACCACTGCGGCATTCTGCTGACAGAGCTGCTGTCATTCTTTGCTCTGTTTTATCACAAGTGCATTCCATGCGTCTGTAACTCGATGGGAGCAGTCCCTTCCCCAAACATCCTCATGTCTCTTGACACAAGGAACTGCAGATGCTGCAGTCGTGAGCAAAAATAAGAGAGAGAGAGAGAGAGAGAGAGAGGAAGTGAGAGAGAAAGGGGGAGCGAAAGAGAGAGAGAGAGAGGAAGGGAGAGAGGGAGAGAGAACAAAGGAGAGAGAGGGAGAGGATGGGAGAAAGAGGAAGAGAAAGGGAGTGAGAGAAGGGGAGAGAGAGGAAGAGAAGGGGAGCGAGAGAAAGGGAGAGGAAGGGAGAGAGAGGAAGGGAGAAAGAGAAAGGGAGAGAGGAAGGGAGTGAGGAAGGGAGAGGGAGAGAGAGGAAGGGTCAAGGGATGGGAGCATGGAGCTGCCACCTGCCCCGCAGTGTATATGTGATAGTCCCAGTCCAATCGAGTCTAGCAGCATCTTCAGTTCCTGCTGTAAATGAGCTTCGAGTGGCAGAACCATCGCCACCACTCTTTTCAAAACTTTCCATCATTCTTTATCCTCTCCAGTTCTCTAAACTGCGGCAGCCCCCGCACCCTTGCAGATATCTGCAGTCCGCACTCATCTCTCCAGTGTCCCCAGGAGCAATTGCTTTATAATCGGTGGCATCAACTTTGTTTCTCCAGCCCCTCTTGCTTGTCGTTCGTGGCCTGCAGCATTCATAACAAGAGGAGTTGAGTATAGGAGCAAAGAGGTCCTTCTGCAGTTGTACAGAGCCCTGATGAGACCACACCTGGAGTATTGTGAGCAGTTTTGGTCCCCTAATTTGAGGAAGGACATTCTTGCTATTGAGGGAGTGCAGCGTAGGTTTACCAGGTTAATTCCCGGGATGGACTGTCATCTGCTGAGAGAATGGAGCGGCTGGGCTTGAATACTCTGGAGGTTAGTCCTCTGGGGGGGAAAAAAAGAGGGGAAGGGCAATAGTAATAGGGGATTCAATTGTCAGGGGAATAGATAGGCGTTTCTGCGGCCGCAAACGAGACTCCAGGATGGTATGTTGCCTCCCTGGTGCAAAGGTCAGGGATGTCACTGAACGGCTGCAGAACATTCTGGAGGGGGAGGGTGAACAGCCAGTTGTCGTGGTGCATGTTGGCACCAACGATATAGGTAAAAAAAGGGATGAGGTCCTACAAGGTGAATTTAGGGAGCTAGGAGATAAACTTAAAAGTAGGACCTCAAAGGTAGTAATCTCCGGATTACTACCAGTACCACGGGCCAGTCAGAGTAGAAATAGGAGGATAATGCAAATGAATACGTGGCTTGAAAAGTGGTGCAAGGGGGAGGGATTCAAATTTTTAGGGCACTGGGACCAGTTCTGGGGGAGGTGGGACCGGTACAAACAGGACGGTTTGCACCTGGAATGGAATGGAACCAATGTTCTTGGGGGAGTGTTTGCTAGTGCTGTCGGGGAGGATTTAAACTAATGTGGCAGGGGGATGGGTACAAGAGCAGAGAGGCAGGAGGGTGTAAATGAGGGTAGAAGCATTAGGTAGCAAGGTGAAAGGTAAAAGTGGCAGGCAGACAAAACCAGGGCAAAAATCAAAAAGGGCCACTTTTCAGCAAAATTGTATAAGGGGTAAATGCGTTGTAAAGACAAGCCTGAAGGCTTTGTGTCTCAATGCAAGGAGTATTCGTAATAAGGTGGACGAGTTGAACGTGCAGATAGATATTATTGATTATGATATAGTTGGGATCACGGAGACATGGCTCCAGGGTGACGTAGGCTGGGAGCTGAACATCCAGGGATATTCAATATTCAGGAGGGATAGAGAGAAAGGAAAAGGAGGTGGGGTAGCGTTGCTGGTTAGAGAGGAGATTAAAGCAATGGAAAGGAAGGACATTAGCTTGGAGGATGTGGAATCGGTATGGGTAGAGCTACAAAACACTAAGGGGCAGAAAACGCTGGTGGGTGTTGTGTACAGGCCACCTAACAGTAGCAGAGAAGTTGGGGATGGTATCAAACGGGAAATTAGAAATGCGTGCGACAAAGGCAAAACAGTTATAATGGGTGACTTCAATCTACATATAGATTGGGTTAATCAAATTGGCAGGGGTGCTGAGGAAGAGGATTTTTTGGAATGTATGCGGGATAGTTATCTAAATCAACATGTAGAGGAACCAACGAGAGAGCAGGCTATTTTAGACTGGGTTTTGAGTAATGAGGAAGGGGTAATTAGCCGTCTTGTTGTACGTGCCCCCTTGGGCAAGAGTGACCATAATATGGTTGAGTTCTTCATTAGGATGGAGAGTGACATTGTTAATTCAGAAACAATGGTTCTGAACTTAAAGAAAGGTAACTTTGAGGGTATGAGATGTGAATTGGCCAAGATTGACTGGCAATTAATTCTAAAAAGGGTTGACGGTGGATATACAATGGAAGACATTTAAAGACTGCATGGATGAACTACAAAAATTGTTCATCCCAGTTTGGCAAAAGAATAAATCGGGGAAGGTAGTGCATCCGTGGATAACAAGGGAAATCAGGGATAGTATCAAAGCAAAGGATGATGCGTACAAAGTAGCCAGAAAAAGCAGCATACCAGAGGACTGGGAGAAATTCAGAGACCAGCAGAGGAGGACAAAGGGCTTAATTAGGAAAGGAAAAATAGATTATGAAAGAAAACTGGCAGGGAACATAAAAACTGACTGCAAAAGTTTTTATAGATATGTGAAGAGAAAGAGGTTAGTTAAAACAAATGTAGGTCCCTTGCAGCCAGAAACAGGTGAGTTGATCATGGGGAACAAGGATATGGCGGACCAATTGAATAACTACTTTGGTTCCGTCTTCACTAAGGAAGACATAAATAATCTGCCTGAAATAGCAGGGGACTGTGGGTCAAAGGAGGAATTGAGTGAAATCCAGGTCAGTCGGGAAGTGGTGTTGGGTAAATTGAATAGATTAAAGGCCGATAAATCCCCAGGGCCAGATAGGCTGCATCCCAGAGTACTTAAGGAAGTAGCTCAGGAAATAGTGGATGCATTAGTGATAATCTTTCAAAACTCTTTAGATTCTGGAGTAGTTCCTGAGGATTGGCGGGTAGCAAATGTAACCCCTCTTTTTAAGAAGGGAGGGAGAGAGAAAACGGGGAATTACAGACCAGTTAGTCTAACATCGGTAGTGGGGAAACTGCTAGAGTCAGTTATTAAAGATGGGATAGCAGCACATTTGGAAAGTGGCGAAATCATTGGACAAAGTCAGCATGGATTTACAAAAGGTAAATCATGTCTGACGAATCTTGTGGAATTTTTCGAGGATGTAACTAGTAGCGTGGATAAGGGAGAACCAGTGGATGTGGTATATCTGGACTTCCAGAAGGCTTTCGACAAGGTCCCACATAAGAGATTAGTATACAAACTTAAAGCATACGGTATTAGGGGTTCAGTATTGATGTGGATAGAGAACTGGCTGGCAAACAGGAAGCAAAGAGTAGGAGTAAACGGGTCCTTTTCACAATGGCAGGCAGTAACTAGTGGGGTACCGCAGGGCTCAGTGCTGGGACCCCAGCTATTTACAATATATATTAATGATCTGGATGAGGGAATTGAAGGCAATATCTCCAAGTTTGCGGATGACACTAAGCTGGGGGGCAGTGTTCGCTGTGAGGAGGATGCTAGGAGACTGCAGAGTGACTTGGATAGGCTGGGTGAGTGGGCAAATGTTTGGCAGATGCAGTATAATGTGGATAAATGTGAGGTTATCCACTTTGGTGGCAAAAACAGGAAAGCGGACTATTATTTAAATGGTGGCCGATTGGGAAAAGGGGAGATGCAGCGAGACCTGGGTGTCATGGTACACCAGTCATTGAAAGTAGGCATGCAGGTGCAGCAGGCAGTGAAAAAAGCGAATGGTATGTTAGCTTTCATAGCAAAAGGATTTGAGTACAGGAGCAGGGAGGTTCTACTTCAGTTGTACAGGGTCTTGGTGAGACCACACCTGGAGTATTGCGTGCAGTTTTGGTCTCCAAATCTGAGGAAGGACATTATTGCCATAGAGGGAGTGCAGAGAAGGTTCACCAGACTGATTCCTGGGATGTCAGGACTGTCTTATGAAGAAAGACTGGATAGACTCGGTTTATACTCTCTGGAATTTAGGAGATTAAGAGGGGATCTTATAGAAACTTACAAAATTCTTAAGGGGTTGGACAGGCTAGATGCAGGAAGATTGTTCCCGATGTTGGGGAAGTCCAGGACAAGGGGTCACAGCTTAAGGATAAGGGGGAAATCCTTTAAGACCGAGATGAGAAAGACTTTCTTCACACAGAGAGTGGTGAGTCTCTGGAACTCTCTGCCACAGAGGGTAGTTGAGGCCAGTTCATTGGCTATATTTAAGAGTGAGTTGGATGTGGCCCTTGTGGCTAAGGGGATCAGAGGGTATGGAGAGAAGGCAGGTACGGGATACTGAGTTGGATGATCAGCCATGATCATATTGAATGGCGGTGCAGGCTCGAAGGGCTGAATGGCCTACTCCTGCACCTAATTTCTATGTTTCTATGTTAGATGGATAAGAGGTGATTTTATTGAAACAAATAAGATTGTAAAGGGTTTGGACACGCTAGAGGCAGGAAACATGTTCCCGATGTTGTGGAAGTCCAGAACCAGCGGCCACAGTTTAAGAATAAGAGGTAAGCCATATAGAACGGAGACGAGGGGAGGAGAGTTGTGAGTTTGTGGAATTCTCTGCCTCACAAGGCGGTGGAGGCAGGATCTCTGGATACTTTCAAGAGAGAGCTAGATAGGGCTCTTAAAGATACCGGAGTCAGGGGATATGGGGAAAAGGCAGGAACGGGGAACTGATTGGGGATGATCAGCCATGATCACATTGAATGGCGGTGCTGGCTCGAAGGGCCGAATGGGCTACTCCTGCATCTATTGTCTATTGTCTATTGTCTATTCCATCATGTCCCTTAAAACAATGGATTAAAATCTGCATCTTGCACCCAGCGTTTGGTGATGTGCGATCGTTTCTATGCAGCTGATTACCATTTTAATTCTGTTTGATTATACTTCCATGAAAGCACCTTGCTGAGTTTTAAGCTGCTCCACAAATACAAGTCGCAACTGTGATCTTGAATCTCCTCTCTCTCTACAGCGTTCCTGGAACAGATTAATTTTCTACTACTCGGCTAACCAGATTTGTTTGTGTAGCAATGAAGTTGTAACCCAAAAACATAATGATCTGTTGTATCTCAATAAGAATGTGCTGCTCCTCACTTCCATCCTTCCTCGCAGATCTATGACTTTTGTTCACAGACAGGGCTTTCGAGTTACATACAAACATAGACAATGGGTGCAGGAGGAGGCCATTCAGCTCTTCGAGCCAGCACCACCAATCGTCCCCAATCAATAACCCGTGCCTGCCTTCTCCCCACATCCCTTGACTCCACCAGCCCCTAGAGCTCTATCTAACTCTCTTAAATCCATCCAGTGACTTGGCCTCCACTGCCCTCTGTGGCAGGGAATTCTCTGAATTTCACAACTCTCTGGGTGAAAACGATTTTTCTCACCTCAGTTTTAAATGGCCTCCCCTTTATTCTAAGACTGTGGCCCGTGGTTCTGGATTCGCCCAACATTGGGAGCATCTTTCCTGCATCTAGCTTGTCCAGTCCTTTTATAATTTTATATGTTTCTATAAGAATCCCCCTCATCCTTCTAAACTCCAGTGAACACAAGCCTAGTCTTTTCGATCTTTCCTCATATGACAGTCCCGGCATCCCAGGGATCAATCTCGTGAACCTACGCTGTTAAGAAATAATCTTCTGCTCAAGAATTGTAATTATGTTTTTCTACATATCCCTCCGGCCATTTTCTGGTCATTCATCTAAAAATATTTCTTCTTTGTGAACTGTACCTCATTTTAATGGTGGTTATCCTTCGTCTAACATTAACATCCTCGTCTGTCTGTATTTACGAGTGGCTGAAGTGGTGAATTGTAAGATTCAGTCTGGAATCGCCCGTTCACACTAGTTCGATGTGATCCCACTTTCTCACCCACTCCCTACACACACAAGGGGCAATTCACTGGGATGTGGGAGGAAACCGGTGGGCCGGAGATCCTGTTTCCTCGCTGTATCTCTAAACTAAACACTTTGCGACTTAGACCAGTCCGAAGAAGAGTCTCGACCCATTCCTTCTCTCCAGAGATGCTGCCTGTCCCGCTGAGTTACTCCAGATTTTTGTGTCCATCTTCAGTTTAAACCAGCATCTTATTGAAACAGATAAGATTATTCAGGGTTTGGACACGCTAGAGGCAGGAAACATGTTCCCGATGTTGGGGGAGTCCAGAACCAGGGGCCACAGTTTAAGAATAAGGGGTAAGCCATTTAGAACAGAGACGAGGAAACACTTTTTCACAGAGAGTTGTGAGTCTGTCCTATCATTCATTGTCCTATCAGGGACACATGACAAAAAACTCACTTGAACTTGAACCTGTGGAATTCTCTGCTGCAGAGCGCAGTGGAGGCCGGTTCTCTGGATACTTTCAAGAGAGAGTTAGATAGGGCTCTTAAAGATAGTGGAGTCAGGGGATATGGGGAGAAGGCAGGAACGGGGTACTGATTGGGGATGATCAGCCATGATCACATTGAATGGCGGTGCTAGATCGAAGGGCCGAATGGCCTACTCCTGCACCTATTGTCTATTGCAGTTCCTTCCTGCGTACGTTGTAATTTTTTCTGCGTTTACGTGGCGTTTCCAAGGTGAGGTGCGGCAGTAGAGTGCGCTGTGTGTTTGTGGGTGGTTTCTCTGCGCTGGGTATTAACACACGCTTTGTCTGAACAGGGAAGCTACAAGAGCCGGCATGACATCATCACGCACGGTGCTCTCAACCACAGACACTTGCTGTACGAGCGATGGGCCAGGTGGGGCATGTGGTACAAATACCAACCGCTCGACCTCATCAGGTAAGCGTAAGCGTGCCGCCTCTCAACAACCTGCCACTGCGTTTAACTACCGTCCATTCTGAAACAGCTTGTCACGGATGGACACAAGATGCTAGAGCTGCTGCCTCACAGCGCCGGAGACCCGGGTTCGATCCTGACTACGGGTGCTGTCTGTACGGAGTTTGTACGTTCTCCCCGTGACCCGCGTGGGTTTTCCCCGGTTTCTTCCCACACTCCAAAGACGTTCGGGTCTGTAGGCTAATTGGCTTTGGTAATTGTCACTAGTGTGTGTAGGATAGTGTTAGTGTGCGGGGATCGCTGGTCGACGCGGACTCGGTGGCCTGTTTCCTCACTGTATCTCTAAACTAAACTGAACTAAATCAGCGGGTCTGGTAACATATCTGGTGGACATGGAAAGGCAACGTTTTGGGTCGGGAACCTTCTAGATCCTGAACCGCTATGTAGAAACGAGGAACTGCTGATGCTGGTTTACAACATAAAGACACAGAGTGCTGGAGTAACTCAGCGGGTCAGGCAGCAAGATATTCAAAAAAGTAACAATGATAAAGGAAACAGGCCATTGGTAGCTGTTTGTTGGGTGAGAACAGAGAGTGGGGTGGGGGAGGGATAGAGCGAGAGGGAATGCCGGGGTTACTTGAAGTGAGAGAAATCAGGAATCATACCACTGGGCTGTAAGTTGCCCAAACAAAGCCGTCAAGAGTCTCCAAATACAGGATACTCCAGCACTTTTTATTTTTTTGCTCAAGACTGCAGCATCTGCAGTTCCTTGTGTCGACAGACATAGGAATGTTTGGGGAAATGACTGCTCCCATTGAGTGGAAGGTGCATGGAATGCACGCGAAATATTCACTTGAAAATCTTTTTGCTGCGTGTTATCCAGTCAAAGACGATACGTGATTCCAATCGAGCCATCGACAGTGTACAGATACATGATGAAGGGAATGGCGTTTAGTGCAAGGTAACGCCCAGCAAAGTCCGACTAAACATAGTTGAAAAAAAAGCGATGCTTTATTCTCACTTGCACTTGGTTCAGTAACATTCTCCACGTCTTGAAGAAGGGGCCCAACCCAAAAAATCACCTGCCCACGTTCTCCAGAGATGCTGCCTGTCCCGCTGAGTTACTCTAACACTTTGCGTTCTACTTAAAGTCCCAACACTTGCAGTTCCGTGTGGAAACAGTTTGTCATTGATATCATGTTAATAATATTACTCATAATTAAGAGCTTGGATGTGGTACTCATCAAGGAGGCATTGCATGTGATCTTTTACATGCTCATTATATAAACCCTCAGGGCTAATACCCTGCGATGTGTTGATCCGCCGACAATTATATTGAGGCTCGTTCCTCCTGTTTTCACTTGCGCTGAGCTGGTGATACAGTTCCTTCTTACGCTTTCAGGCTTTGAGATTGACGTGCGTTAATCTATTTCCCTTTAAGGTATTCAGTCCTGTAATCAGAGTTTAGTTTATTGTCACGTGTAGCGAGGTACAGTGAAAATCTTTTTGTTACGTGCTGTCCAGTCAGCGGAAAGGCAATAAAAGATCACAACCGAGCTGTCCACAGTGCACAGATACAGGATAAAGGGATTAATATTGAATAAAAGATTAAGTCCAGTAAAGCCTGATAAACGATAGTCCGACAGTCTCCAGTGTGGTAGATGGGAGTTCAGGGCCGCTCTCTAGTTGGTGAGAGGACGGTTCAGTTGCCTGATAACAGCCGGGAAGAAACTGTCCTTGAATCTGGAAGTGTGCGTTTGTTTTCGCACTTCTGTACCTCTTGCCCGATGGGAGAGGGGAGAAGAGGGAGTGGCCGGGGTGAGACTGGTCCTTGATGATCCTGCTGGCCTTGCCGAGGCAGCGTGAGGTGTAGATGGAGTCAGTGGAAGGGAAGTTGGTTTGTGTGATGGTCTGGGCTGCGTCCACAATTCTCTGTAAAATGTCTTGCTCACTTTTAAATTATGAGCTTGAAGGGGTGAGGAGAAGGTGACGTTTCTGGCCACCAGGTGAGGTGACATATAAGGTCATAAGTGATAGGAGTAGAATTAGGCCATTCGGCCCATCAAGTCTACTCCGCCATTCAATCATGACTGATCTATCTCTCCCTCCTAACCCCATTCTCCTGCCTTCTCCCCATAACCCCTGACACCCGTACTAATCAAGAATATATCTATCTCTGCCTTAAAAATATCCACTGACTTGGCCTCCACAGCCTTCTGTGGCAAAGAATTCCACAGATTCACCACCCTCTTTGTTGCTTTTGCATTGTATTAGGTTTTTTAATTAATTGAACTTTTTTTTGGTTTGGATATTAAATTATTAACCGAGCCTTGTGTTTACAAACGTGTCGTGCTGCTGCAGCAGCAGGTGAGAATGTCACTGCTCTGCTTTGGTGCATATGTGACAATAAAACACTCTTGTCTCTCTTGTGTCCCACTCTGTGCAGGCGGTACTTTGGAGAGAAGATCGGCCTGTATTTCGCCTGGCTGGGCTGGTACACTGGGATGCTAATCCCCGCCGCCCTTGTCGGGGTTCTGGTATTTCTTTATGGATTACTTACGTCTGACCACAGTCAAGTCAGGTAGGCCCACGTTGCAGTTCATCAGTTTCACAAGTTACAGCAGTCGAACTATAGGCCATTCGGCCCATCGATCATGGCTGTTCTATCTCTCCCTCCAAACCCCATTCTCCTGCCATCTCCTCATAACCCCTGACACTTGTTCTAAAGATAGCGGAGTCAGGGGATACGGGGAGAAGGCAGGAATGGGGATGATCAGCCATGATCACATTGAATGGCGGTGCTGGCTCGAAGGGCCGAATGGCCTACTCCTGCACCTATTGTCTATTGTCCGTTGTCTAATCAAGAATTTGTCTATCTCTGCCTTAAAAATATCCACTGACTTGACCTCCGCAGCTCTCTGTGGCAATGAGTTCCACAGATTCACCACCCTCTGACTAAAGACGTTCCTCCTCGCCTCCTTTCTAAAAGAGCGCCCTTTAATTCTGAGGCTGTGACCTCTGGTCCTCGACTCTCCCACCAGTGGAAACATCCTCTCCACATCCACTCTATCCACGCCTTTCATTGTTCTGTAAGTTTCAATGTGGTCCCCCCCTCAACCTTCTAAACTCCAGCGAGTACAGGCCCAGCGCCGTCAAAGGCTTCCCAAGAACCAACTCATACCTAAGATAGACACAAAATGCTGGAGTAACTCCACGGGACAGGCAGCATCTCTGGAGAGAAGGAATGGGTGACTTTTCGGGTCGAGACCCTTCCTTAGGCCCTTATGAAGAAATGTCTCGACCTGAAACGCAAGTCTGAAGAAGGGCCTCGACCCAAAATGTCACCATTCCTTCTCTCCACAGATGCTGCCCGTCCAGCTGAGTTACTCCAGTTTTAGTGTTTATCTTCAGTTTAAACCAGCATCTGCAGTTCCTTCCTCAACAATTCATACCTGTTGTTCAATTAATATTTGAACATCTGGGAACAATGGACATTGTCGTGTAAGCAGAACATTTAAACTGAGAGAGAAAATGCCTTGGACATTCTTTTATTGGAATTGTGGATGCAGTCCAGACCATCACACGAACCAACCTCCCTTCCATTGACTCCATCTACACCTCACGCTGCCTCGGCAAGGCCAGCAGCATCATCAAGGACCAGTCTCACCCCGGTCACTCCCTCTTCTCCCCTCTCCCATCAGGCAAGAGGTACAGAAGTGTGAAAGCGGACACCTCCAGAAGAACACATACGTCTGAAGAAGGGTCTTGACCCGAAATGTCACCTATTCCTTCTCTCCAGAGATGCTGTCTGACCCGCTGAGCTACTCCAGCTTTTCGTGTCTATCTTCTAAATCGAATGACAGTTCCTTCCCAGCTGTTATCAGGCAACTGAACCATTTGATCAACAACTAGAGAGCGGTCCTGACCTCCCATCCACCTCATTGCAGACCCTCGGACTATCTATATTTGGACGTTACTGGGCTTTATCTTGCATGAAACATTATTCCTTGTATCTAGATTTGTTGTTATGTAGATCGCCATGTTCCACGTATAATATCCACGCTGTACGTGACCTTAGGGTCACCAACTTTCTCACTCCCAAATACGGGATAAAAGGTCAAAATACGGGACAAATTCCCAACAGCAATTCGTTGACCGACTCTGCCGTGTCTGGGTGAATGACGAGTTGGCCCCGGGTGCTGGACGGCACACAAAGCCCAGCCGGCGGGCCAGCAACGTCGCACACAAAGTCCGGCGCCCCGTCCAACTCATGAACCGATGATCGGCCGTGAGAAGGAGGGGGGTGGTGTCGGCGGGCAGCGAAGGTCCGATGGTCGGACAGCTGGCCGGGCTGCCGACCGACCGATGGGGCCACGGGCGAGGCGCTGCTGCTGCTGCTGCTGCACTCCATGGGCTGCACTACGTCGGGACGTGTGAGGCGGGGCCGGACGCGGCGCTCCGACCCGACAGTCCCCTCGATCTGAGTAGTAGCGGTCAACTACGGGACAAGGGCGGTCCCGTACGGGAAAAACCAATGTGGCCCAATATACGGGATGACCCGGCTAATACGGGACAGTTGGCAACCATACGTGACCTATACCCGGTTGAAATGCGGCCTGATGTTCTGCCTTTGATGGTTATTGAGGAGTGAATGGCCAGAGAATGGGCACATACATCGCAAACTGAGATGGAGGTTTGGGAAATGTTGGGACTTTCATCGTATTGTGCGTCGAGCCGTCTCCTGATGCTTACTTTATCTTCTGTTTCCAGCAAGGAGATCTGTGATGCCAACGATACCCTCATGTGTCCAATGTGCGAACGGAACTGTTCTTACTGGATGCTGAGTGAAAGCTGTGCCTACGCCAAGGTACCAAACTTGCACAATCCTGGTTAGTTTATCCCTTGTGGAAACCAGCAACTGCAGATGCTGGTGTACAAAGAAAAAGGCTCAGTACTGGAGTAACTCAGCGGGTCAGGCAGCATCTCTGGAGAACATGGATAGGTGACGTTTCACAGAGTGCTGGAGTAACTCCAGCATTTTGTGTATATCTTAGAGAGTGCCTCAAATCGTACATGAGCTACCTGTACTGGTTCTGAGTTGGTCCATACATCAGACATCTCCTTGCGCCATTTGTTACACTTTGTTCAGTTTAATTTAGAGATACAGCAGGAAATCCGCACTGACCAGCGATCCCTGCACACTCACACTATCCCACACACACTAGGGACAATTTAAACATTTATACCAATCCAATGAACCTACAAACCTGCACGACTTTGGAGAGTGGGAGTAAACCGGAGGTCCCAGAGAAAACCCACGCAGTCTCGAGGAGAACGTACAAACTCCGTACAGACAGCACTCGTAGTGAGGATTGAACCCGGGTCTCTGGCGCTGCAAGGCAGCAACTCTACCTTAATCTGTCTTGATGTAGAGTTGTAAAATTAGAGTTGAACCGCTTCCAAATAGGTGAGGGTGGGGACAAGTCTTTCCTTTCCCACATGTTGTGGTTTAGTTCAAAGGAAACATTTACATTCTCTGTGAACTTGAGCTCAGAGCCAGGAATAATATGGTGTATGTCTATGAGCGGACTGCGGATGCTGGTTTAAGCCGAAGATAGACACAAAATTAGTTTGATTTTTTGTGTGTACACATATATAAATGCATGTTTGCGTGTGCATATATGCGTGTGTACGAGTGCGCACATATATATCTACATGTGTGAATATGTGTGTGTGTGTGTGTGAACATATGTGTGTGTGTGTGTGAATGTGTGTGTGTGTGCGTGTGTGTGAGTGTATATATATAGACATTTTTTATTCATTGATTATCTTGTTTACAGAGTACTATGTTTGCACATTCTGCTGCTGCAAGTAAGAATTTAATCTTTCTATTTTCGTCATAAAAAGCACTCTTGACTTTAAAATCTGCTCACAAAATCCCATTCTGAGGCACCCGTTTCATGTAACGGAGTCAGGGGATATGGGGAGAGGGCAGGAACGGGGCACTGATTGTGGATGATCCGCCATCTTCTTCTTCTTGCGTGTGGCGTGCACAGCCTAAAGTTGTCGGACAACTTGTTCTATTTGATCTTATTTGATTGTGCACGCCAGGTTGATTGCATTCATCGAAACAGGGCGGACCACGTGAAGGTTGCAATCTCCCACCCCAGTGATCAGCCATGATCACATTAAATGGCGGTGCTGGCTCGAGGGGCCGAATGGCCTACTCCTGCACCTATTGTCTGTTGTCTATTGCGTTCTCTATTTATGCAAACAACATCCTCAAAGGCAACAATATATTCGAAAAAGGTGTTTAGGCAAATGGACTTTTGATTAGAACCTCATTGTGGGACATAGTTCTCCATTTTCTGAATTCTGTCTAATTATTGCCATCCTTGCCATTGAGGGAGTGCAGCGTAGGTTCACCAGGTTAATTCCCGGGATGGCCGGACTGTCATATGCTGAGAGACTGGAGCGGCTGGGCTTGTATTCACTGGAGTTTGGAAGGATGAGAGGGGATCTTATTGAAACATATAGGATTATTATGGCATTGGACACCCTAGAAACAGGAAACATGTTCCCGATGTTGGGGGAGTCCAGAACCAGGGGCCACAGTTTAAGAATAAGGGGTAAGCCATTTAGAACGGATATGAGGAAACACTTCTTCACACAGAGAGTTGAGAGTCTGTGGAATTCTCTGCCTCAGAGGGCGGTGGAGGCCGGTTCTCTGGATACTTTCAATAGAGAGTTAGATAGGGCTCTAAATGATAGCGGAGTCAGGGGATATGGGGAGAAGGCAGGAACGGGGCACTGATTGGGGATGATCAGCCATGATCACATTGAATGGCGGTGCTGGCTCGAAGGGCCGAACGGCCTACTCCTGCACCTATTGTCTGTTGTCTTTAGAAAGTGGCATTGAGCACAGTTTTCACATCAAGCATTTTACACTTGGAATCCATTAGCTCAGCATTTCTGATGGGATCTAATGGGACTGGATAAGTGGAATTTACCGTTACATATTAATGCATGAAGAACGCTCAGTGAAAAGTCATTCGAAGACATGAACTTTTGTAGCTAAAGATTGTCTTTCAAACCCTCCGATCAGTCCTCCGAAACCCACCTGATCGCCCGGTTGCTCAGCACTTCAACTCCCCCTCCCATCCCCACACTGACCTTTCTGTCCTGGGCCGCCTCCATTGCCAGAGTGAGGCCCAGCGCAAATTGGTGGAACCGCACCTCATATTTACATTGGGCAGCTGAGACCCCAGCTGCGCCGGACCCGGGCTTCTACGCGGCGATCCGGGAGGGCATGGTGACCGCAGCGTCTCGATAAAGGCCTCCCGCCGCGTTCACAGTCCGCGGCCGAGACCCCACAGTCGGGAAGCCTTCTGGCCGCACGCCTCGTTTTGTTTCCGAGTCCGATGAAACGACACATTTTGCTGCTTTATAAAGTGAAGCTTCTGATGCATTTGTGCATAAAACTCAAATTGCTTAGCATGCTATTTTGATTTATGGATTATTGGAATACCTTCAATTTGTAACTTCAGGGGAACAATTATATCTTCAGTTCATGAAACGTAAATCTTAGTTGCACAGGCACAGTCTAACGTTGGTCACCATGCTATAGGAAGGATGTCATTAAGCTGGAAACCTAGAAACATGGACAATAGGTGCAGGAGTAGGCCATTCGGCCCTTCGAGCCAGCACTGCCATTCAATGTGATCATGGCTGATCGTCCCCAATCAGTACCCCGTTCCTGCCTTCTCCCCATATCCCTTGATTCCGTTACCTCTAAGAGCTAAATCTAACTCTCTCTTGAAAACATCCAGTGAATTGTCCTCCGCTGCCTTCTGTGGCAGAAAATTCCACAGATTCACAACTCTCTGGGTGAAAAGGTTTTTCCTCATATCAGTCCTAAATGGCTGACCCTTGAAAGGTCTCAACGCGAAACGTCACCCATTCCTTTTCTCCAGAGATGCTGCCTGACCCGCTGAGTTACTCCAGCACTCTGTGAAACGTCACCAATCCATGTTCTCCACAGATGCTGCCTGACCCGCTGAGTTACTCCAGCACTCTGTGTCTTTCCTAGGTCACAATTGGGCAGGCTAGGACTTATGTCCTTCGTGCTGGAAGTTGAGGGGTGATCTTATGGAGGTGTATAAAAGGGGGATAGATAGGGTGAATGCACACCAATTCCTTTTCCACGGAGTTGCTGCCTGTCCCGCTGAGTTACTCCAGCATTTTGAACGCTTTTACGCAAGGCCGGGGAATCAAGAACTTGAGGACATAGGTTTAAGGTGAGAGGGGAAAGATTTCATAGAAAGCTGAAGCGAATATTCTTCATACTGGTTAAGAAGGAGCTCAGATGCTGGAAAAATCAAAAGGAGACAAAAATGCTGGAGAAACGCAGCGGGTGAGGCAGCATCTATGGAGCGAAGGAATAGGTGATGTTTCGGGTCGAGACCCTTCTTCAGACTGATGTGGGGGTGGGGGAGGGGAAGAAGAAAGGAAGAGGCGGAGACAGTGGGCTGTGGGAGAGCTGGGAAGGGGAGGGGAAGGAGGGAGAAAGCAGGGACTACCTGAAATTGGAGAAGTCAATGATCATACCGCTGGGGTGTAAACTGCCCAAGCGAAATATGAGGTGCCGCTCCTCCAATTTGCGGTGGGACTCACTCCACGGCCAGAGTGAGCAACACCGAAAATTGGAGGAGCAGCACCTTGTATTCCGCTTGGGGAGTCTGCATCCTGATGGCATGAACATCGATTTCTCACAATTCTGTTAACCCTTGCTGTCTCATCCCCTTTCTACCTCTCCCTCAGCCCTCGGGCTACTCCTCCTTCTTTTTCCTTTCTTCTCCCCGCCTCCCCCCCACCCCCTATCAGTCTGTTTCGGCCCGAAACATTGCCTATTTCCTTCGCTCCATAGATGCTGCTGCACCCGCTGAGTTTCTCCAGCATTTTTTGTCTACCTGCGGTGGGACTCACTCTGGCCATGGAGACCAAAAAGGTCATACTGGGGGTGGTGGGTTGATGGAATGAGCTGCCATAGGAGCTAGTTGAGGCAGGTATTTTTACCCAGAGCTGGGGAATATACAGCACAGAGCAGTTAAACATCACTGAGTTAAAATGTCTTTTATGTTAGGGAACATTACTGCAGCAAATGAACATGAGAAAGCACATACGCTAATGTTTTGAAATTGAGGCAACAACGATTTAAAAAATAATATCATTAAAGGTGACTGCACATGAGATGCAGTGTACCTCGAGAAAGGCAAACATGTTAAATCAAATCTAGCGGTGAGACCAACCATGTAATGTAAATTTTTCCAACCGATAATCTGCCTCGGCCTACCTGATCTCCCGGTTGCTAAACACTTCAACTCCCCCTCCCATTCCCACACTGACCGTTCTGTCCTGGGCCTCCTCCATTGTCAGAGTGAGGCCCAGCGCAAATTGGAGGAACAGCATCTCATATTTTGCTTGGGTAGTTTACACCCCAGTGGTATGAACATTGACTTCTCTAACATCAAGTAGCCCTTGCTATCCCTCTCACTCCATCCCCTCCCCCATCCTGGTTCTATGACTAGTCCTGTCCTCCTGATTAAATGTTACTGTTTGTAGGCCTTGTTGTCACCCTCCAATGAACAATTCTACATTTCCTTGACCTGCATCCCCTTTGATCTCTCGTTTTCACACATTGCCCTTCCACTATCTCTCGTTTCCCTCTCCCCTGACTCTCAGTCTGATGAAGGGTCTCGACCCGAAACGTCACCCATTCCTTCTCTCCAGAGACGCTGCCTGTCCCGCTGACTTACTCCGGCATTTTGTGCCTATCTTCGGTGAATGAAACATAACATTGTTGTACACGCTACAGATTCTATGCCTTCTGTGATGATGAATATCATACAAACATATTCCTGCTCCACCAGGATCACAGGTTGAGCAGTATTGACACAGTTACAATTCAATTGTTGAATAAACATTGATATAAACACCTAAGTTCCCATCCAAGTTAAGTGCCATCTAACAGGAGCGTAAATATACATGTAACCCTGTAAACTATGCTATCGTATGTACACACACAGCGGTAGAGTTGCTGCCTCACAGCGCCAGAGACCCGGGTGCGATCCCGACTGCGGGTGCTGTCTGTACGGAGTTTGCACGTTCTCCCCGTGGGTTTTCTCCGAGTTCTTCGGTTTCCTCTCGCACCCCAAAGACGTGCGGGTTTATAGGGCTGACTGGCTACGGTGAGTTGTAAAATCGTCCTCGGTGTGTGTCGGATGGCGTTAGAGTGCGGGGCGATCGCTGGTCGGCGCAGACTCGGTGACCCGGAGGGCCTGTGCCGGCGCTGTATCTCTAAAGTCTGACAACCGCTTCCGTGGCGCTGAATATCGTCCGACCACGTCTGTGCTTCCCAGTGAGAATCGGTTCACCAGTAATGACGGAGATAGAATACAGTTGCTGGATAAACAGTGTCGTCTACTCATCAAAGTGCCGTGCAACTGCAGGATCTTAAATATAGATGTGGCTGCGTGAGCTGTGCCATAAGTGAAACATTGAGGCATCGCCAGGGGCAAAGTCCTCGCCGTTAACTTTGTCAACGTGAAAATGCTCGCTCTCCATAGCAGGGGTTGTGCGAACTGGCAGTGTAAATCACTGTCTCTTTCTTTATTGCTGTTATGCTGTATTCTTTTTTTCATGGAATGGCAATGGCAATACGCATTTCGCAACACCAATTGGTGTATGTGACTAATAAAGAACCTTTGAACCTTTGAAGAAGGAATTGCAGATGCTGGAAAATGGAAGGTCGACAAAAATGCTGGAGAAACTCAGCGGGTGAGGCAGCATCTATGGAGCGAAGGAAATAGGTGACGCTTCGGGTCGAGACCCTTCTTCAGACTGACGTCGAGACCCTTCTTCAGACTGATGTGGAGGTGGGGGAGGGGCGGGAACCTATGAAACGTCACCTATTCCTTCGCTCCATAGATGCTGCCTCACCCGCTGAGTTTCTCCAGCATTTTTGTCCACCAGTGTTAATCACTGTGTGTGTGTGTGTGTGTGTGTGTGTGTGTGTGTGTGTGTGTGTGTGTGTGTGTGTGTGTGTGTGTGTACAGATTGGGAGCCGTTTCGATAACAAGATAATATTTTTCTTTCATCAGATGACGCACCTCTTTGACAATGGAGGCACCGTTTTCTTTGCCATCTTCATGGCGCTGTGGGGTGAGTACAGATCTGTCTTTGTTAATATTCGTACAAACCGTCCCCCCCACACTCGCTCCCATCTCAACTATATTATAGCTACTAGTCCTGCTCAGTCTCTCTGGTAAAGTTTAACTTTGCCTCTCGCGTCAGAGGTTGTTGTGTTTTACGCTTGGGCGCGTTTTACGCCACATTCTCGTAGGGCATGTCATCCATCTGTATCCCGTAATTCTCGTTGGCGAGTGGCTCGTTGCGGTCATTCAGGGCGGCGGGATTGTAGTAGGCCGTTCCGTCTTGATACCTGAACTCGACAGAGTCGTCCGTGTTCAGTCGAAGAACTGAAAAGAAATAGAATAGGGCCGAGGTGAGGGCTGCCTCGATAAGACTGACTGACATTCCTTTGGGTGACGTTTCGGTTCGAGACCAGTCACCCAAATTTGAAACATATAAGATTGTTAAGGGCTTGGACACGCTAGAGACAGGAAACATGTTCCCGATGTTGGGGGAGTCCAGAACCAGGGGCCACAGTTTAAGAATAAGGAGTAAGCCATTTAGAACGGAGATGAGGAAACACTTCTTCACAATGAGAGTGGTGAGTCTGTGGAATTCTCTGCTTCAGAGGGCGGTGGAGGCCGGTTCTCTGGATACTTTCAAGAGAGAGTTAGATAGGGCTCTTAAAAATAGCGGAGTCAGGGGATATGGGGAGAAGGCAGGAATGGAGTACTGATTGGGGATGATCAGCCATGATCACATGGAATGGCGGTGCTGGCTCGAAGGGCAAAATGGACTACTCCTGCACCTATTGTCTATTGTCTATTGTCAGTCTGAAGAAGGGTCTCGACCCGAAACGTCACCCATTCCTTCGCTCCATAGATGCTGCCTCACCCGCTGAGTTTCTCCAGCTTTTTGTCCACCTACAATTTGGATATGATCCACCCAATTTTATTGGCCTTCATAAGTGATAGGAGCAGATTTAGGCCACTCGGCCCATGATGCCTACCCCGCCATTCAATCATGGCTGATCTATCTCTTCCTCTCAACCCTGTTTTCCTGCCATTTCCCCGTAACTTCTGACACCCATACTAATCAAGAATTTATCTATCTCTGCCTTAAAAATATTCATTGACTTGGCCTCCACAACCTTTTATAGACAATTGACAATAGGTGCAGGAGTAGGCCATTCGGCCCTTCGAGCCAGCACCGCCATTCAATGTGATCGTGGCTGATCATCCACAATCAGTACCCCGTTCCTGTCTTCTCCCCAAATGCCTTAACTCCGCTATTTTTTGGAGCTGTATCTAACTCTCTCTTGAAAATATCCAGAGAACCGGCCTCCACCGCCCTCTGAGGCAGAGAATTCCACAGACTCACAACTCTCTGTGTGAACTCTCTCTGTCTTTTGTGGCAATGAATTCCGCAGATTCACCGCCCTCTGACTAAAGTAATTCCTCCTCATCTCCTTCCTAAAAGAACGCCCTTTAATTCTGCGGCTGTGGCCCCTAATCCTAGACTCTCCCACTCGTGGAAACATCCTCTCCACATCCACCCTATCCAGGCCTTAACCTCTAGCACCAAACTTTATCAAGGCCTCCACTTTAAAGATTCTTTCATTGTAATTTTTTCTGAAAATGAAACTTTGACTTGTCGCACTTCATTTTTCCTTGTGCACTGTCGATAATTACTTCTCCAGAATCACGATAATACCATTTTCCTTTGTCTCCGTTCCTTTTCAAAAGCAGTTTTGTGTGGGTGGTTCTCTTACGAATTGTGGTACCTTGGAATAACAATTATTAAAAAAAACACCCAGTGAAGCTTAAAAATGGTCTTGTAATCGGGTAAATGACATTTCTACTGGTTATCTTCCCAAATTCTATGTTTAATCCATTGTGGGTTTTGTTCGCGGTACACTGCTCACCTCGACTGAGTTGTCAGGCCTAAAGTCCCCAAAAAGTTAACTTGCAAGCCAAATCGGTAGTCAGGATGGCAAACGCTATGCAGGCATTTAATTCAAGAGGGCTTGTGCACAAGATCATTGGTTTAAGGTTAGTGGGGAAAGGTTTAATAGGAACCCGAGAGCTTTCTCACATAGAGAATGGTGAATATATGGAACAAGGTAGCTGAGGCAGGTACTATAGCAACGTTTAAAAGACACTTGAACAGGTACATGGATTGGAAAGGTTTAGAGGGATGTGGGCCAAATGCAGGCCGGTGGGACTAGTGTAGATGGGACACCTTGTTCGGCGTGGGTGAGTTGGGCTGGCGAGCCTGTTTCCGTGCCGTGTGGCTCTATGATGTTTCCTGGCAAGGTTGATATTTTGATGTTACACCTCACGCTGCCTCGGCAAGGCCAGCAGCATCATCAAGGACCAGTCTCACCCTGGCCACTCCCTCTTCTCCCCTCTCCCACTGGGCAAAAAGTGCAGAAATGTGAAAATGCACACCTCCAGATTCAGGGACAGTTTCTTCCCAGCTGTTATCAATAGACAATAGACCAAAGGTTCAGGAGTAGGCCATTCGGCCCTTCGAGCCAGCACCGCCATTCAATGTGATCATGGCTGATCATCCCCAATCAGTACCCCGTTCCTGCCTTCTCCCCATATCCCCTGACTCCACTATCTTTAAGAGCCCTATCTAGCTCTCCCTTGAAAGTATCCAGAGAACCGGCCTCCACTGCCCTCTGAGGAAAAGAATTCCACAGACTCACAACTCTCTGTGTGAAAAAGTGTTTCCTCATCTCCGTTCTAAATGGCTTACCCCTTATTCTTAAACTGTGGCCCCTGGTTCTGGGCTCCCCCAACATCGGGAACATGTTTCCTGCAACTGAACCATCCGACCACGACCAGAGAGCGGTCCTGAACTACTATCTACCTCAATGGTGACCCCCGGACTATCCTTGATCGGACTTTGCTGGCTTCACCCTGCACTAAACGTTACTCCCTGATCGTGTACCTGGACACTGTGGACAGCTCGATTGTGATCATGCATCGTTGGCTAGTTAGCGCGCGACAAAAAGCTTTTCACTGCACCTCGCTACGCGTGAGAATAAACGGAACTGATTTTGACGAGGCATTTTAGTAACTGCTTACCCGGTTCGTTGGGGAAGCTTTCATACAACCTGTGATGGTCGATGTTGTCTGACTTTTTGCGGGTACAGTAAAGGTAGACAAGGAGCGACACCAGGAGGATTCCCAGAACGCTGCCAAGGACAGCACCAATTATCACCCCTGCTCTATTCCGAATGGCGTTCAGATCTAGAACAACATGGAATTAACAATAGCGACAAATTAGCACAAAGCTGGCTTGGTATGATACAATACGATACGATACGATAGGTTCACGAGATTGATCCCTGGGATGGCGGGACTGTCATATGAGGAAAGGTTGAAAAGACTAGGCTTGTGTTCACTGAAGTTTAGAAGGATGAGCGGGGATCTTATAGAAACATATAAAATTGTAAAAGGACTGGAAAGGTTAGATGCAGGAAAAATGTTCCCAATGTCGGGCGAGTCCAGAACCAGGGGCCACAGTCTTAGAATAAAGGGGAGGCTATTTAAGACTGAGGTGAGAAAAACTTTTTCACCCAGAGAGATGTGAATTTGTGGAATTCCCTGCCACTGAGGGCAGTGGAGGCCAAGTCACTGGATGGATTTAAGTGAGAGTTGGATAGAGCTCTAGGGGCTAGTGGAATCAAGGGATATGGGGAGAAGGCAGGCATGGGTTATTGATTGGGGATGATCAGCCATGATCGCAATGAATGGCGGTGCTGGCTTGAAGGGCCGAATAGCCTCCTCCTGCACCTATTTTCTATGTTTCTATGATAGAACTTTATTTATCCCAGGAGGGAAACTGATCTGCCAACAGTCATAAAACACAAAATACATGAACCATGAAATTAATGTGACGATTAGGGGTGTGCAAAGATTGGGGGGGGGGGGGGGGGGAGAGACAGTCTCAGTCTACCCCATGACTGAAGGGGGAGGAGTTGTACAGTTTGATAGCCACAGGGAAGAAGGATCTCCCGTGGCGTTCTGTGCTGCATTGTGCTGGTCACAGGAGTGGAAGGCAACCTCATCTCCATTACACAGCTACATCTCTTCACCAGATAAAAGCTGTCCAGGGTCTGGCCTCCCCAGAGGAGCGTGGGTGAAGCTCAACAGACTTGGTACTGGAGTTGGGCATTTCAATGCCAGCGTGTGGAGATGGGGGCTCCGCCAGAACCCAGCCTGTGAATGTGGAGCAGGACAACAGACAGCCGACCATGTCATCTCTGGGTGCCCGCTCTACCACCCACCAAATGGAGCTCAGGGCCTGGCAGACATTGATGCCAACAGAGGCAACAACCTGGCTGCTCAACACCCGGCTCGAGGTCTAACTATTCCTTTGGTTTACGTTTCATTCACAAGAAGAAGCAGAAGAAGTGGAACCAGTCTGCTGCTGAAGGTGCTCCTCGGGTTGACCAGTGTGTCACGGACACTGTTCTTGCCGTACCCAGTTGCTGCAGAGTCGTGCTGCCCTACCAATATGTTATTCATTTAAGTTCTATTTCAGCAGCAAACAGCTATACGTACAAACCTGCATGTCTTGGGAGTGTGGGAGGAAACCGGAGCCACCGGAGAAAACCCACGCAAATCACAGGGAGAACGTACAAACTCCGTAAAGACAGCATCCGTGGTCGGGGTTCGAACCCGGGTCTCTGGCGCCATGAGGCAGCAACTGTACCGCTGCGCCCCCGTGACCGCCACGTTTATGCGTCGGGGTACAAGTGGGAACAAAGCCGACAAGACACATTCATAAAATATCCATTCAATATTCATTTTACAAGATTTACCTTTCCCGTTGTTGTCTGTCGTCCCATTAGTTGTGTTGATAGTGGTGACAGTAGTGAACGTGTTGGGCGTTGTCGCGACTGTTGATGACCTGCGCATCGTTGCACTGTTGGTCGTTGAGGGTGGGGTTGGTGTGGGTGAGATTGGTGTGGGTGAGATTGGTGTGGGTGTGGGTGTGGGTGAGGGTGTGGGTGAGATTGGTGTGGGTGTGGGTGAGGGTGTGGGTGAGATTGGTGTGGGTGTGGGTGAGGGTGTGGGTGAGGTCGTTGAGGGTAAGGTTGAGGTTGGTGAGGGCGAGGCTGGTGATGTGGGTGAGGTTGAGTTTGATGTGGGTGAGGTTGGTGAGGGTGAGGCTGGTGAGGTTGAGGTTGAGTTTGCTGTTGATGAGTTTGCGGTTGAATTTGAAGGGGATGAGTTTGATGTGGGTGAGGTTGGTGAGGGTGAGGCTGGTGAGGGTGAGGCTGGTGAGGTTGTACTGTTATGGTTGTCCGGGGCGGTTGTGAAACTGTTGTCGGACGACATTGGCACAGAGTCTGTCGCACTTGTGTCTCCTGTTGCCGTGTTTTCGGTGGTGGGTCGACTACTGGTCACCATAGATGTGATGGTGGCATTCGCGGTTGACATATTCAGATGGCTGGTGGTTCCTGTTGATACGGTCGTTGTTTGGTTGAGACTTGTATCGTTGAGACTTCTTACTGTTAACATGGACACAGAAGTGCTGACCTCCGATGGGGCCACACTGGTCTTGAGGGTGACGTCAGGAGTGCCAGGGTCGCTGGTTGGCTCTACAGAAGGTGCAGCAGCGCTGGTGTTGACAGATGTGGAGAGAGTTGAAGATATTGTCAAACTCTCTGTAGCTGTTGTTGGTACCGTTGACGTCTCCATGGATGATGACTCGGCACTTCCAATGGTCAACAGTTGGCAGGTTAGACAAGAGGCCATTAAAACCGTTAGATACAATTCCATTGTGTCGATTCCCACAGTGATTCTCCCCTGAACTGAATCCTGCAAAACATCATCGGATTAGGCACAGCTGTGAATATCCCATAAAAAAGACACAAAGTGCTGGAGTAACTCAACAAATGGTCAGCGTTCCCTTATCCTGTATCTGTACACAGTGAGCGGCTCGATTGTAATCATGTATTGTCTTTCCACAGACTGGTTAGCACAAAACAATAGCTTTTCATTGTACCTCGGTATACGTGACAATAAACTGAACTGAACGGAACTGAAACAGTTCATGGATAGGTGACATTTCTGCCTCAGAGGGCGGAGGAGGCCGGTTCTCTGGATGCCTTCAAGAGAGAGCTAGATAGGGCTCTTAAAGATAGCGGAGTCAGGGGATATGGGGAGAAGGCAGGAACGGGGTACTGATTGGGGATGGTCAGCCATGATCACATTGAGTGGCGGTGCTGGCTCGAAGGGCCGAATGGCCTACTCCTGCACCTATTGTCTATTGTCCATTTCAGTTTGGGAGCCTTCTTCAGACTGATTGTACTATTCCAATGTTGTAAGCTTAGGCAACATCTCTAGTGATATCACCCATCCATGATTTACTTCAGTTTAGTTTAGAGATACAGCACGGAAACAGGCCCTTCGGCCCACCTTGTCCGAGCCGACCAACGCTCATCGCACATTCACACTATCCCACACACACACACACACACACACAAGGGACAATTAACATTTACACCGAGCCAATTAGCCTACAAACCTGCACGTCTTGGGAGTGCGGGAGGAAAGCGAAGATCTCGGAGAAAACCCACGCAGGTCACGGGGAGAGCGTACAAACTCCGTACAGACAGCACCCGCGGTCAGGATGGAACCCGGGACTCTGGCGCTGTGAGGCAGCAACTCTACCGCTGCGCCACCGCTGTTCTCTAAGGATGCTGCCTGACCAGCTGAGTTACTCCAGCACTTTTTTATAAACCAGTATCTGCAGTTCCTTACATCTACATCGTAAGAGGGTTCCATTTTAGTTTCTTTGGAATTTAGCCCAAATTTCCAAAAGTATTCTCCGCCCCTTCCTTTCTGTTCTATCACCCTCTTGTGTCCCATTCACCTCTAGCCTTTCTCTACCCATCTATGATCACCCCCCTCACCTGTATCCACCTATCACTTGCCCACTCCTTCCTCTCCGAGCTTTCCCTTCAGTTCGACATCAATCCGAAGAAGGGGCCCGACCTGAAACCTCCATTGCTCTCCACAGATGCTGCCTGATAGCACAGCGCAGCGGCCCGGAGGCGCAGCGGTAGAGTTGCTGCCTTGCAGCGCCAGAGACCCGGGTTATAGACAATAGACAATAGGTGCAGGAGTAGGCCATTCGGCCCTTCGAGCCAGCACCACCATTCAATATGATCATGGCTGATCAGTACCCCGTTCCTGCCTTCTCCCCATATCTCCTGACTCCACTATCTTTAAGAGCCCTCTCTAGCTCTCTCTTAAAAGCATCCAGAGATTTAGCCTCCACCGCCCTCTGAGGCAGAGAATTCCACAGATTCACAACTTTCTGTGAGAAAAAGTGTTTCCTCGGCTCTGTTCTAAATGGCTGACCCCTTATTCTTAAACTGTGGCCCCTGGTTCTGGACTCCCCCAACATCGGGAACATGTTTCCTGCCTCTAGCGTGTCCATTCCCTTAATAATCTTATATGCTTTAATAAGATCCCCTCTCATCCTTCTAAATTCCAGAGTATATAAGCCCAGCCACTCCATTCTATCAACATCTGACAGTCCCGCCATCCCTGGAATTAACCTGGTGAACCAACGCTGGGCTCCTTCAATAGCAAGAATGTCCTTCCTCAAATTTGGAGACCAAAACGGCACACAATACTCCAGGTGTGGTCTCAACTGGGCTCTGTACAACTGCAGAAGGACCTCTTTGCTCCTGTACTCAACTCTTCTTGTTATGAATTCCGATCCCGACTACGGGTGCTGTCTGTACGGAGTTTGTACGTTCTCCCCGTGACCTGCGTGGGTTTCCTCCGGGTGCTTCGGTTTCCTCCCACACTACAAAGACGTGCAGGTTTGCAGGTTAATTGGCTGGTGTAAATGTAAATTGTACCCATCTTGCCCAAAACGTTATTCATTTTATTCCCTTTATCGTGTATCATTTACGCTGTAAACGTCTCGATTGTAATCACCTATTGTCTTTCCGCTGACTGGTTATGACGCAACAAAAAGCTTTTCACTGTTCCTCGGTGCACGTGACAATAAACTGAACTGAATTCATGTTATTTAAATGGGTAATTTTATCGTATAAACCAGTCTTTTAAATGGTGAGATATTACATTTCCATGTGGCATCATGCGTAATTCTTCACAAGGGCAGAGCACATTCACAAATAATTATCACTGATTGCTTCACTCACCAAACATCGAGTTTAGTTTATTGTCACGTGTACTGAGATACAGTGAAAGCCTTCTGTTGCGTTAGAATAAGGGGTATGTGGCAGCTGATACACAGACCACTTATGGTCGAATCCTCGTCAGTAGCTGCGGAGGCTGTCACGTGACGTCATGGGCTAAGGGGAATGTCCTGCTACATAAGCTGATCCCACCTTGAGATCTCCCAAGTCGACAGGTAGCTGAGCTGGAGACAACACCCTCGCTCAGCTGCAGCAGCAATGACAATTACGTTGGTGGACCAAAGTTACATGTAACACCTGAATAAAGCAATTGCTTATTCACCGCGTTTGGTGCCGCTATATTGGTGACCCCGACTATCCAAATTGGAATTTTGGATTTCTCCCGACGCACGCAGCCTCGGGAGACCTGATGTCTGCAGCCGACTGCCCGGCCCTGCAGAACGATGCTGCCGCCAACCCGGCCCTACCGTACAGACTTTGCACGTTCTCCCCGTGACCGGCGTGGGTTTTCTCCGGGTGCTCCGGTTTCCTCCCACATCCCAAAGACGTGCAGGTTTTAGATTATTTGGCTTCTGGAAATTGTCCCTAGTGTGTAGGATTCGAAAGTGGGAAAACATAACACTAGTTTATGGGCGACTAAACATAGAAACATAGAAATTAGGTGCAGGAGTAGGCCATTCGGCCCTTCGAGCCTGCACCGCCATTCAATATGATCATGGCTGATCATCCAACTCAATATCCTGTACCTGCCTTCTCTCCATACCCTCTGATCCCTTCAGCCACAAGGGCCACATCCAACTCCCTCTTAAATATGGCCAACGAACTGGCCTCAACTACCTTCTGTGGCAGAGAATTCCACAGATTCACCACTCTCTGTGACTAAAGAAGGGTCCGGACCCAAAACCTCACCTATCCATGTTCCCCACAGATGCTGCCTGACCCACTGAGTTACTCCAGCACTCTGTGAAACGTCACCTATCCATGTTCTCCACAGATGCTGCCTGATCCACTGAGTTACTCCAGCACTCTGTGAAACGTCACCTATCCATGTTCTCCACAGATGCTGCCTGACCCACTGAGTTACTCCAGCACTCTGTGAAACTTCACCTATCCATGTTCTCCACAGATGCTGCCTGACCCGCTGAGTTACTCCAGCACTCTGTGAAACGTCACCTATCCATGTTCCCCACAGATGCTGCCTGACCCACTGAATTACTCCAGCACTCTGTGTTCTTCACTGTAAACGAGCTCCTGCACCTCCTTGTTTCTGTAATAGCATCAGCTTTCACTATTTACTTTGATAAGATATAGACTAATTTAGGCACATGTCACACTACATACTTAATGTGTGATTGTAAGCTTTTATCTTCACACTAAGAACTCTGTGTGAGAGACAGAGTGACAGGAAGACAGTGGCAATGAAGTGAGCAGGTTCCAAATCATATCTGCCAACTTTTAGCACTGAAATATGTTTTCTTAAGACAGAAACAGAGTGGCGCAGTGGCAGCGTTGCCGCCTCACAGAGCCAGAGACCCGGGTCCGATCCTGACTACGGGTGCTGTCTGTGTGGAGTTTGCATGGGTTTAGTTGACCTGCGTGGGTTTTCTCCAGGAGCTCCGGTTTCCTCCCACACTCCAAAGACGTACAGGTTTGCAGGTTAATAGGCTTTAGCAAAATTGTAAATTGTCCCTCGTGTGTAGGGTGGCGTTAGCGTGCGGGGTGATCGCTGCTCGGTGTGCCGAAGGGCCTGTTTCTGCGCTGTGTCTCTACACTAAAACTGAATGTTTGGGACAATGATTATCATTTGTTACTCAGGTAATGCGATCCTGTGTCTTTGGATCGTTGCAATGGAATAGATTTGGTGGGGGCGGGACGAAGGTGACAGCTAGCAGAGAACACGAACATTGCAAAGATTTATTTCATGAGAAAACCTGCTTTGTGCTGTCAAACCCTTTGTGTTTTTCTGAATCAACTCAGCAGGTTTCTCAAGAAAAACAGTCGTAGAGATTAGTTTAGAGGTACAGCGCAGAAACAGACCCTTCAAGTCCGTGCCGACCAGCGATCCCCGCACAAAAACACCATCCTGCACACACTAGGGACAATTTCACAATTTTTTACCAAAGCCAATTAACCTACAAACCTGCATGTCTTTGGGGTGTGGAAGGAATCCGGAGCACCTGGAGAAAACCTACAGAGTCACAGCACCTGTAGTCGGGATCGAACCTGGGTCTATGGTGCTGGTGACAAATCACTACACACATAAACTTTGTTGATTCGGGTGTGAAGAAGAGTCTCGACCCGAAACGTCACCTATTCCTTCTCTCCATAGATGCTGCCTCACCCGCTGAGTTTCTCCAGCATTTTTGTCCACCTTCAATTTTTCCAGCATCTGCAGTTCCTTCTTAAACCTTATTCCTGAAGACATCGTTACAGCTGACAGTTGTTGATAATATCACAACGAGAAGATGTGAACATTTTAACAATGCAATTTCTTCAGTAAATCTTCCTTGGCGTGTAGGATTAGGGTGGAACTGGTGTGAGCGGCCGATCGCTGGTCGGCGCGGGCTCGGTGGGCCGAAGGGTCACTGTGTCGCTAAACTAAACTATACTAAACTAAACTGCGATTAACAGCAAGTGCAGCCAGCACTGATTTCCTGGTGAGCAGGAACTTTACTCAGAAAGAGAGTAAAGTCAAAACTAATTCCGACTTAACGCGACGGTTGAGATAAGATTTACTTACCTTGTTTGAGATGATCGGAATGAAAGAGGGAAGCAAATTGTTTGTCGTTCGAAGTCCCGAGTATTTGGGTGAACGCAAGTGAATGGGGAATGGATTTATCGAGCAGACTCTTCACGCAGTCACAACTGGATAAACCTGTTCCCATTGACCGCCCCTCTGATGGTATTGACTTACAGGTACGCGGAACACCTACACCTTTCCAAGAGGCAAGGTGGGTGTGTTTGCTAGCTTGGAGGTTTTGCAACCAAATATTTGAGTGACGTGCGCTCTTTGGATCAGTTAATTAGTTCACCGCCTCCGACCAAGCAAAGGTACTTTCCCCAAAGCTAGTGTGTTCAAAGTCATATTGGTGGAACACATATTTTTAATCGGGTAACAAAGGAAGACTTGGAATAGCTCTGCGGGTCAGGCGGCATCTCAAGGGAACCTGTGGAATTCAGAGCCGCAGTCGGCTGAGGAGGTCACGTTGTTGGGTGTTTCAAAGAGGTGATTGATCATAAGGTCATAAGTGATAGGAGTAGAATTTGGCCATTCGGCCCATCCAGTCTACTCCGCCATTCAATCATGGCTGATCTATCTCTCCCTCCTAACCCCATTCTCCTGCCTTCTCCTCGTATCCTCTGACACCCGCACTAATGAAGAATCTCTCTATCCCTGCCTTAAAAATACCCACTGACAGCCTCCACAGCCTTCTGTGGCAAAGAATTCCACAGATTCACCACCCGCTGACTGAAGAAATTCCTCCTCGTCGCTTTCCTAAACGAACGTCCTCTAATTCTGAGGCTGTGACCTCTAGTCCTGCACTCTCCCACTAGTGTAAACATGCCCTGCACATCCACTCTATGTATTGTAGAAGACTTTGGAAGGGTCTTTTATCATCAGAAAAGGGAGAACTCATAATGGGGAACAAAGAAATGCCAAAACAATTAAACAAATAATTGCTTTTGTCAAAGAGGATAAAAATACATTTTCAGAAATGCTGGTGAACTGTATTTTTCTGCTCTTTGATAATTTTGTGTTTTTGTGTTCTGCAGAGATGTTGAGTTCTCCAAATGTTGAATTACTCCAGAACTTTGTGTCTAGGTTCAGCGGGTTGTGGGCAGGTGGGACTAGCGTAGATGGGGCATCTTGGCTGGCTCGGGCAAGTCGGGCCGAAGGGCCTGTTTACGGGCTGCATGGCTCTTGTAGCTCCTTTACAACCAGAAAAGGCAAATCATAATGGGGAATAAAGAAATACCAGAACAATTAAACAAGCACTTTAGTTCCCTTTTCAATCTCAGAACCGCACGTAACCTGAGGATCCAATGAAACATAGAAACATAGAAAATAGGTGCAGGAGTAGGTAATTCGGCCCTTCGAGCCTTTACAAGAAATTGTAAAGTTTGTTAAATTGTTTAAGTGGCGGAACTCCCAGAATTGGATCAATGTCTCCAAAAACCTTCGCCGCAGAAACGCTAGTTCTACGTTATCCCACTTTCTCATCCACTCCCCACACGCAGAGAAATTTACAGAGGGCCGATTGACCTACAAAACCCACGGGTCTTTGGGATGTGGGAGGAAACCAGAGCACCCGGAGAAAACCCACGCACTAAAGCGAGATCAAAGTCAATTTTATTCGTCACATACACCCGACGGGGCAGTGAAATGAATTTGCCAGCAGCGATACACTTAAAAAACCCCACAATACACAATAAGATTTAACAGAAACATGCACCACAGCATTCTTCACTGTGGTGGAAGGCAACAAAGTTCAGTCAGTCCTCCTCCTTTGTTCATCCGTGGTCGGGGCCATGGACGGCCCGATGTACAGGCTCTCTCGTCGGGACGGACAGACACTCGGCAGCTTGGAGGTCCCGAATCGGCCGCTTCCCACTGGAGACCGCGGCTTCACGATGTTATAGGCCGCAGGCCGGCGGTCGGAGCTCTTCTCCGGCGATCCCCGGCAAGGGAACCCAGACTCCGCAATGGAAAGTTCACGCCGCGACGCGGCAAGAAGCTCCGCAGACCGCGGTTTCAGGATTAGTTTACAGTTTTAGTTCAGTTTACAGTAGTAAGAAAGAACTGCAGATGCTGGTAAAATTGAAGATAGACACAAAATGCTGGAGTAACTCAGCGGGTCAGGCAGCATCTCTGGAGAGAAGGAATGGGTGACGTTTTGGGTCAAGACCATTCTTCACATTGATGTGAGGGGAGGGAGCGGGACACATATAGAGTGTAGGCAGAGACAGTAGAACTGGTGGGAGAACTGAGAAGAGGAGGGAATGGAGAAAGAAAGCAAAGGCTGTCTGAAGTTAGAGAAGTCAAAGTTCATACCGCTGGGGTGTAAACTACCCAAGCGAAATATGAGGTTTAGTTTAGAGATACAGCGCGGAAACAGGCCCACTGAGTCTACGCCGACCAGCGATCCCCGCACACTAACATCATCCCACACACACTAGGGTCAATTTAGATTCATGTCAAGCCAATTAACCTACAAACCTGCACGTCTTTGGAGTGTGGGAGGAAACCGAAGATCTCGGGAAAACCCACGCAGGTCACAGAGAGAACGTACTAACTCCATACAGACAGCACCCGTTGTGGGGATCGAACCGGGGTCTCTGGTGTTGCGAAGCAGCAACTCTACCGCTGCGCCACCGTGCCGCCCACGGTTTGGGGTTCATTGAAGGAGATAGATGGAGTAGTTTAAAACTCTGGCCCTTTGGAATGGAAGACATCGATCGCTATCAGCTTGGGAGGCCAAATCTGGAGAATATTTGACAATGCTGCAGGGCACTTTATAATGACCGAAATATTTCGTAAATTCATAACTTCTAGAATCTGAATTTGGTCATTCAGCCCATCAAGTCTACTCCGCCATTCAATCATGGCTGATCTATCTCTCCCTCCTAAACCCATTCTCCTGCCTTCTCCCCATGACCCCTGACACCTGTACTAATCAAGAATCTATCTCTGCCTTAAAAATATCCACTGACTTGGCCTTCACTGCCTTTGGTTGTAATGATTTCCACTGATTCACCACCTTGTGATTAAATAAATTCCTCCTCATCTGCTTTCTAAAGATACATCCTTTTATTCTGAGGCCGTGACCTCTGGTCCTAGACTCTCCCACCAGTGGAAACATCCTCTCCACATCCACTCTATTCAAGCCTTTCACTATTCGACAAGTTCCAATGAGGTCCCCCTCGGGAAAGCCCACGCAGGTCACGAGGAGAACGTACAAACTCCGTACAGACAGCACCCGTTGTGGGGATCGAACCCGGGTCTCTGGTGTTGCGAAGCAGCAACTCTACCGCTGCGCCACCGTGCCGCACACAGGAGGCTATTTGGGTGGAACTGAGAAGTGGGAATGGTGTAGCAACACTTCTAGGGGTGTATTATAGACCGCCAAATGGGGAGCGTGAATTGGAAGAGCAAATATGTAAGGAGATAGCAGATATTAGTAGTAAGCACAAGGTAGTGATTGTGGGAGATTTCAATTTTCCAAAAATAGACTGGGAAACACATTCTGTAAATGGGCTGGATGGTTTGGAGTTTGTAAAATGGGTGCAGGATAGTTTTTTGCAGCAGTACATAGAGGTATCGACCAGAGAAGGGGCAGTGCTGGACCTCCTGTTAGGAAATGAGGCAGGTCAGGTGACGAAGGTATGCGTTGGTGTGCACTTCGGGACCAGTGATCACAATACCATTAGTTTCAATATAATTATGGAGAGAGTCAGAACTGGACCTAGGGTGGAGATTTTTGATTGGAGAAAGGCTAACTTTGAGGGAATGCGTAAGGATTTTAAAGGAGTGAATTGGGACACTTTGTTTCATGGGAAGGATGTAGAAGAGAAATGGAGGACATTTAAAGGGGAAATTGTAAGAGTACAGAATCTTTATGTCCCTGTTATGTTGAAAGGAAATAGTATAAAATGGAAAGAGCCATGGTTTTCAAGGGAAATTGGACACTTGTTTCGAAAAAAGAGAGATATCTACAATAATTATAGGAGGCATGGAGTAAATGAGGTGCTAGAGGAGTATAAAGAATGTAAAAAGAATCTTAAGAAAGAAATTAGGAAGGCTAAAAGAAGATATGAGGTTGCTTTGGCAAGAAAGGTGAAAGTAAACCCAAAGGGTTTCTACGGCTATATTAATAGCAAAAGGATAACGAGGGATAAAATTGGACCATTAGAGAACCAGAATGGACAGCTATCTGCAGAGCCAAAAGAGATGGGGGAGATATTGAACAATTTCTTTTCTTCGGTATTCACCAAGGAGAAGGATATTGAACTCTGTGAGTTAAGGGGAAAAAGTAGAGTAGCTATGGAAACTATGAGATTCAAAGAGGAGGAAGTACTGACACTTTTGAAAAATATAAAAGTGGATAAGTCTCCAGGTCCTGACAGGATATTCCCTAGGACATTGAGGGAAGTTAGTGTAGAAATAGCAGGAGCTATGACAGAAATATTTCAAATGTCATTAGAAACGGGAATAGTGCCGGAGGATTGGCGTACTGCGCATGTTGTTCCATTGTTTAAAAAGGGTTCAAAGAATAAACCTAGCAATTATAGACCTATTAGTTTGATGTCAGTGGTGGGCAAATTAATGGAAAGGATACTTAGAGATAATATATATAAGCATCTGGATAAACTGGGTCTGATCAGGGACAGTCAACATGGATTTGTGCCTGGAAGGTCATGTTTGACAAACCTTCTTGAATTTTTTGAAGCGGTAACTAGGGAAATTGATGAGGGTAAAGCAGTGGATGTTGTCTATATGGATTTCAGTAAGGCCTTTGACAAGGTTCCCCATGGAAGGTTGGTTAATAAGGTTCAATCTTTGGGTGTTAATGGTGGAGTAGCAAGATGGATTCAACAGTGGCGGAATGGGAGATGTCAGAGAGTAATGGTGGATGGCTGTTTGTCAGGTTGGAAGCCGGTGACCTGTGGGGTGCCTCAGGGATCTGTGTTGGGTCCACTGTTGTTTGTCATGTACATCAATGATCTGGATGATGGGGTGGCAAATTGGATAAGTAAGTATGCAGATGATACTAAGATAGGTGGTGTTGTGGATAATGAAGTAGATTTTCAAAGTCTACAGAGAGATTTGG
The DNA here is from genome assembly GCA_035221665.1 of Okamejei kenojei. Classification (NCBI taxonomy): domain Eukaryota; kingdom Metazoa; phylum Chordata; class Chondrichthyes; order Rajiformes; family Rajidae; genus Okamejei; species Okamejei kenojei. The sequence goes on along the minus strand of CM069148.1, from coordinate 2,952,033 downwards.
GCCATTTGGAAAAGTGGGCTGAAAGATGGCAGATGGAGTTTAATGCTGATAAGTGTGAAGTGCTACATCTTGGCAGGACAAATCAAAATAGGACGTACATGGTAAATGGTAGGGAATTGAGGAATGCTGTGGAACAGAGGGATCTAGGAATAACTGTGCATAGTTCCCTGAAGGCGGAATCGCATGTAGATAGGGTGGTAAAGAAAGCCTTTGGTGTGCTGGCCTTTATAAATCAGAGCATTGAATATAGGAGTAGGGAAGTAATGTTAAAATTGTACAAGGCATTGGTAAGACCAATTCTGGAGTATGGTGTACAATTTTGGTCGCCTAGTTATAGGAAGGATGTCAACAAAATAGAGAGAGTACAGAGGAGATTTACTAGAATGTTGCCAGGGTTCCAGCAACTATGTTACAGAGAAAGGTTGAACAAGTTAGATCTTTATTCTTTGGAGCGCAGAAGGTTAAGGGGGGACTTGATTGAGGTCTTTAAAATGATGAAATGGATAGACAGAGTTAACGTGGATACGTTTTTCCCATTGAGGGTAGGGAAGATTCAAACAAGAGGGCATGACATGAGAATTAAGGGACAGAGGTTTCGGGGTAACGTGAGGGGGAACTTCTTTACTCAGAGGGTGGTGGCTGTGTGGAATGAGCTTCCAGCAGAAGTGGTGGAGGCAGGATCGATTTTAACATTTAAGAGTAAAGTGGATAGGTATATGGACGTGAAGGGAATGGAGGGGTATGGTCTGAGTGCAGGTAGATGGGACTAGGGGAAAACAAATGGTCGGCACGGACTGGAAGGGCCGAGAGGGCCTGTTTCCGTGCAGTAATTGTTATATGGTTATATGGTTATATGGTTATTGTTATATGGTTATTCTTCCAAACTCCAGCGAGTACAGGCCCAGTGACATCAAACGCTCATCCTACTTTGAGTTGAATTCAGATTGTTGTCAAATTATTTGACTCCTTTTTTTAAGGGCTTGTAGAATCCTGAATTGCAATACCATGGGGTGTAACATTAACATTTGGGGCGTGGCTTTTACTGGAAGTTGAATTCTTCAGTACGTCAGAGTGTAGGTGTGGAGGAAAGGGTTTATTCTTCCGATGTTGCTTGATCTGAATGAATCACAAACCTCTTTTACCCAGTTTGGTTTCACTGCCATTACAACAAGTGGATTAGAACAGGAATTTTTCATTCAACTGCGTGTGTGTTCTGTGTGGAAGATTGCAACCTTCACGTGGTCCACCCTGTTTTGACGAATGCAATTAACCTGGGTGCACAAACAAATACGATCAAACAGAACAAGTTGTCCGACAACTTTAGGCTGTGCACGTCATACACAAGAAGAAGACAAAGTGTGTTCTGCCATTCAATTAATTCACTGTTGATCATGAAGACAGACACAAAAAGCTGGAGTAACTCAGCGGGACCGGCAGCAACTCTGGAGAGAAGGAATGGGTGATGTTTCAGGTCGAGACCCTCTTCAGTCTCAACCTGAAATTCTTCAGTCTGAAGAAGGGTCTTGACCTGAAAAGTCACCCATTCGTTCTCTCCAGAGATGCTGCCTGTCCCATCTGAGTTACTCCAGCTTTTTGTGTCTATCTTCAGTTTAAACCAGCACCTGTGGTTCCTTCCAACACAATTAATGGTTGATGTAACATAATGGTTAACACCACTGTCTTGGCTCTGAAAAATAATCAATTAACCAAACCCTGTGGCTTTTTGCATCCAAGAATATACATTTTTAAGAAATTATGTTTCACAGAGTGCTGGAGTACCTCAGCGGGTCAGGCAGCATCTGTGGAGAACATGGATAGGTGACGTTTCACAGAGTGCTGGAGTAACTCAGCGGGTCAGGCAGCATCTGTGGAGAACATGGATAGGTGACGTTTCACAGAGTGCTGGAGTAACTCAGCGGGTCAGGCAGCATCTGTGGAGAATATCGATAGATACGATTGGGTCAGGATCCTTCTTCAGACTGAATGTAGGGGAGGATGCTGGATTAGTACGGGTGTCAGGGGTTGTGGGGAGAAGGCAGGAGAGTGGGGGATGAGTGGGAGAGATAGATCAGCCACGATTGAATGGATTGGCTGCAACCTTCCCTCCATTGATGAACTGTACACTGCAAGGGCCAGGAAGCGAGCGGGCAAGATCATCTCTGACCCCTCTCACCCTGGCCACAAACTCTTTGAATCACTTCCCTCTGGAAGGCGACTCCGGACTGTCAAAGCTGCCACAGCCAGATATAAAAACAGTTTTTATCCACGAGTAGCTGCTCTACTCAACAGCCAAAATTCTGTAGCCTCCCTTTGATCTGGTATTTTGTTGGTTCACATGCTTGATCAATGTTGTTTTATCATTAATGTCTTATTATTATTAATGTTTAGTGTTATCTGAGTCATTCGTAACTGTCTCTGTATGTCATGTTGTTACTTGTGGGCGGAGCACCAAGGCAAATTCCATGTATGTGAACACTTGGCCAATGAACTTACGTAATTAGTCTTGATGGGACAAAGGTCATGCCTGTCAATTGACAGAAGTTGCATACGTGAAGGTAGATTGTGGTATAATCACAGTGAGCTTGTACAGACTCTGTACAGTCACGACACCATCAGCTGCAGCATTGACTGTTGGGGAATAAAGTTATTTCCCAACCCTTCAAAAGAAAACAACAGTTTCTCATTTTTCTGAAACGTCATCTATCAATCATCTACCCAGAGGCCCGGGTTTGATCCTGACTACGGGCGCTGTCTGTACAGAGTTTGTACGTTCTCCCCGTGACCCGCGTGGGTTTTCTCCGGGTGTTCCGGTTTCCTCCCACATTCCAAACACGTGCAGGTTTGTAGGTTAATTGACTTTGGTAAATTGTCGCTTGAGTCTGTAGGATAGAACCAGTGTGCGGGGCGATGGCTGGTCTGCGCGGACTCGACTGGCCGAGTGGTTCGTTTCCACGCTGTATCTTTCAAATAAAAAACTATCCATATTCTCCAGAGATGCTGCCTGACCCCTTGAGTTACTCCAGCACTCTGTGTCTTTTTCTCTCATTTCTTCGTTCTGTTCTTTTAATTTCATTCCACGCTTGCCATTCATTTCAAGGACAACATCGGGGGTTACGAGGAGAAGGCAGGAGAATGGGGTTAGGAGGGAGAAATAGATCAGCTATGATTGAATGGTGCAGACTTGATGGGCCGGATGGCCTAATTCTGCTCCTATCACTTTTCTAAAATGTAATATGTGGACCTGTCTATAAGCGACTAATGCAGAATTGGCATTCAAAGAATATATTGGTCGATATCGCGCATCTTACGATTTTCAGAATTAGTTGAGATGCGCTTTGCCAGCAGTCATTTGATATCGTCGGTACCTATTGTATGTGGAAACCTTTGTAGCTGAGACAGAGAGAGCTCTGTGGCACTGCTGTTTGGCTTGGCGTGGTGTGAAAGGTCTGTGGAATAAAAGATGGATATAGATGGCACTCATACCCCATGACTAGTTTAGTTTAGAGGTTACAGCGCAGAAACAGACCCTTCGGCCCACCGTGTTCGGGCCGACCAGCGATCCCCACACACTAACACTATCCTACACACACTAGGGACACACTTTTGCATTTATACCAAGCCAATTAATCTACAATAGACTATAGGCCCTTCGAGCCAGCACCGCCATTCAACGTGATCATGGCTGATCATCCCCAATCAGTACCCCGTTCCTGCCTTCTCCCCATATCCCCTGACTCCGCTATCTTTAAGAGCCCTATCTAGCTCTCTCTTGAAAGCATCCAGAGAACCAGCGTCCACCGCCCTCTGAGGCAGAGAATTCCACAGACTCACAACTCTCTGTGTGACGACACTTAATGAAGTGTGGGTGGAAACCGAAGATCTCGGAGAAAACCCACGCCGGTCACGGGGAGAACGTGCAAACTCCCTACAGACAGCGCCCGTGGTCAGGATGGAACCAGGGTTTCTGGCGCTGCGAGTGCTGTAAGGCGGCAACTTTCCCGCTGCGCCACCGTGCCGCCCGGTGATGGGTGAGATATTCCAAACCACAGAATGGTCATCATTACAGCCAATGTGAAGTGTGGGAGTGTGTCAATGAGGGCGGTTCAACGTGAAACGTCGACTGTTACTCTTTCCACAGACGCTGCCCAACCTGCTACATATTTCCAGCAGGAACAAGGAACTGCAGATTCTAGTGCCCAAAATATGACAACCAAGATGCCCCAGATTCATCAGTCCCACCTGCACGCGTTTGGCCCATATCCCTCTAAATCTTAGATGGATACAAAGTGCTGGAGTACCTCTGCGGGTCAGGCAGCATCTGGGGAGAACGTGGATAGGTGACGTTTCAGGTCGAGATTTTTCTTCAGACTTGAGTATATTACCGCTCCTCCAGTTCACTGCCCCCTACTGCAATCAGCCTGAAGAAATGTATCCAACGTCACCTATCCATGTTCTCCACAGATGCTGCCTGACCCGCTGAGTTACTCCAGCACTCTGTGAAACGTCACCTATCCATGTTCTCCACAGATGCTGCCTGACCCGCTGAGTTACTCCAGCACTCTGTGAAACGTCACCTATCCATGTTCTCCACAGTTGCTGCCTGACGCGCTGAGTTACTCCAGCACTCTGTGAAACGTCACCTATCCATGTTCCCCAGAGATGCTGCCTGACCCGCTGAGTTACTCCAGCACTCTGTGAAACGTCACCTATCCATGTTCTCCACAGATGCTGCCTGACCCGCTGAGTTACTCCAGCACTCTGTGAAACGTCACCTATCCACGTTCTCCACAGATGCTGCCTGACCCGCTGAGTTTCTCCAGCACTTTTTCTGTCTGTTTTTCGTGTAAGCCAGCATCTGCAGTTCCTATTTATTACAGCATCTAGACATCTTCCTTGTATGAAGGTTATTTTTGTCTTGTTACAGCCACAGTATTTCTGGAGTTCTGGAAAAGGCGGAGAGCGGTCCTCACTTATAACTGGGATCTAATTGACTGGGAAGAAGAGGAGGTGAGGAGGATGCTCATCGGTCACCATCGCCTGTCGGTCAAGTGAGATAGCTAGAGTGTGGTCCTGACCTCCCATCTATCTCATGGGGGACCTTTGGACTTTCTATAATTGGACTTTTGAGTCATGGACTCATAGAGTGACACTAGTCAAGTCAACTTTATTTGTCACAAACACACACACGATGTACAGTGAAATAAAAGTGGCAATGCCCGCGGGATTGTGCAGAACAACAGAACAGAGGCAGTTGTTTTAGAAGGAACTGCAGATGCTGGAGAAATCGAAGGTAGACAAAAATGCTGGAGAAACTCAGCGGGTGAGGCAGCATCTATGGAGCGAAGGAAATAGGTGGCGTTTCGGGTCGAGACCCTTCTTCAGACTGATGTGGAGATGGGGGAGGGGCGGGCACCCGCCCCTCCCCCACCTCCACATCAGTCTGAAGAAGGGTCTCGACGTCAGTCTGAAGAAGGGTCTCGACGTCAGTCTGAAGAAGGGTCTCGACCCGAAACGTCGCCTTTTTCCTTCGCTCCACAGACGCTGCCTCACCCGCTGAGTTTCTCCAGCATTTTTGTCTAGAACAGAATAGTATTTACACATTCAAATACAGGCACACCAGTAACTTGGTCCCTGGCGAGATCAGAGTTTGCAGTCCTCACGGCTTGTGGGAAGAAACTCCGCCTCATCCTCTCTGTTTCTGCAGCGGAGGTGCTTGCCTGACCGTGGCAACTGGAACAGGCCCTTCAGCCCAACTTGCCCACGCCGGCCAACATGTCCCATCGACACTAGTCCCACCTGCCCACGTTTGGCCCAAATACCCCCCTCTACTGGTATAATCCCGCATCTACAGTTCATAGAAACATAGAAATTAGGTGCAGGAGCAGGCCATTCGGCCCTTCGAGCCTGCACCGCCATTCAATATGATCATGGCTGATCATCCAACTCAATATCCTGTACCTGCCTTCTCTCCATACCCCCTGATCCCTTCAGCCACAAGGACCACATCCAACTCCCTCTTAAATATGGCCAACGAACTGGCCTCAACTACCTTCTGTGGCAGAGAATCCCACAGATTCACCACTCTCTGTGTGAAAATTAGGTACAGGATATTGAGTTGGTTGATCAGCCACAATCATATTGAATGGCGGTGCAGGCTCGAAGGGCCGAATGGCCTGCTCCTGCACCTATTTTCTATGTTTCTATGTTTCTATGAACTGTAGATGCTGGATTATACCAGTAGAGGGGGTATTTGGGCCAAACGTGGGCAGGTGGGACTAGTGTCGATGGGACATGTTGGCCATTCCTTCCGACACATTATGGAAGCAGGTGTATCTTTGCACTGGAATGTGGTTCCTTCTGTCCTTTAAGCGTGTACTGTGGATGTACCTCAGTGCAGGTGACAATAGTAAGCAAAACCAAACTGAGGGGGGGCCCGGTGGCGCAGCGGTAGAGTTGCTGCCTCACAGCGCCAGAGACCCCAGTTCGATCCCGTACGGAGTTTGTACGTTCTCCCCGTGCCCTGCGTGGGTTTTCTCCGAGATCTTTGGTTTCCTCCCACACTCCAAAGACGTGCAGGTTTGTAGGGGTTTCTTAAGGGGTTGGACAGGCTAGATGCAGGAAGATTGTTCCCGATGTTGGGGAAGTCCAGGACAAGGGGTCACAGTTTAAGGATAAGGGGGAAGTCTTTTCGGACCGAGATGAGAAAAACATTTTTCACACAGAGAGTGGTGAATCTGTGGAATTCTCTGCCACAGAAGGTAGTTGAGGCCAGTTCATTGGCTATATTTAAGAGGGAGTTAGATGTGGCCCTTGTGGCTAAAGGGATCAGGGGGTATGGAGAGAAGGCAGGTACGGGATACTGAGTTGGATGATCAGCCATGATCATATTGAATGGCGGTGCAGACTCGAAGGGCCGAATGGCCTACTCCTGCACCTATTTTCTATGTTTCTATGTAGGTTAATTGGCTTCAGTTTAAAAGTAAATTGCCCCTAGTGTGTGTTGGATAGTGTCGGTGCGCGGGGATCGCTGGTCGGCGCGGACCCCGTGGTCCGAAGGGCCTGTTTCCACGCTGTATCACTGAGACTTGAATTTAACAACTAAAGATGAAGCTTAAATGGTTGCGATGTACTTCTTTCTTTGACAGGAAGAACTTCGCCCGCAGTTCGAAGCGAAGTATTCCAAGAAGGAGCGTCTAAACCCCATCACGGGCAAACCGGAACCGTTCCAGCCGTTTGTCGACAAGCTCAGTCGTCTCCTGGTGTCTGTCTCAGGCATCTTCTTCATGGTGGGTCTGTGATCTCCACGCTTTGTTTCGTCACAGACAACTCATTGTCAGCTGGTGGGGAAACGATGCCACACCTTTAATCCCCGTGCAAACATCCTCTGACGTTTTTTAGCATACGGGCGCTCTTGCAAAACACAATCACAGGGGCAAGACAGGTCAACGCCTGACTCTTGTAGTTCGATCTTGCAGAGCGCCCTGGGGAGGGGCGGGGAGATAAACAATGGACAATGGGGGTACACAAAAAGCTGGAGAAACTCAGCGGGTGCAGCAGCATCTGAGGAGCGAAGAGATAGGCGACGTTTCGGGTCGAGACCCTTCTTCAGCATCTGCAGTTCCTTCTTTAAAACAATGGTCAATGGGGACCTGGATCTCATTGAAACATATAAGATTATTCAGTGGCTGGACACGCTGGAGGCAGGAAACATGTTCCCCATGTCGGGGGAGTCCAGAACCAGGGGCCCCAGTGTAAGAATAAGGGGTAAGCCATTTAGAATGGAGATGAGGAAACATTTTTTCACACAGAGAGTTGTGAGTGTGGGGAATTCTCTGCCTCAGAGGGCGGTGGAGGCCAATTCTCTGGATACTTTAATGAGAGAGTTTGATAGGGCTCTTAAAGATAGCGGAGTCAGGGGATATGGGGAGAAGGCAGGAACGGGGTACTGATTGGGGATGATCAGCCATGATCACATTGAATGACGGTGCAAGCTCGAAGGGCCGAATGGCCTCCTCCTGCACCAATTGTCTATTGTCTATGATTCTATGTTAAGCTGCTACAAGTAGACATCCATTTCATGACATGCGACAAGTAAATTGACTCTTGACCTTTGGACATTAATGCCCCTGTCCCACTTAGGAAAACTGAATGGAAACCTCTGGAGACTTTGTGCCCCACCCAAGGTTTCCGTGCGGTTCCTGGAGGTTTTTGTCAGTCCCCTTAATGGTCGAAAGTGGTTTCCGTTTTAAAAATCGGTAATTTTTTAGTCGAAGCCGGTTGCGATGCTAGTTGAAGGTGGTTGCCGGAGGACAGAAACCTCCGGGAACTGCACGGAAACCTTGGGTGGGGCGCAAAGTCTCCAGAGGTTTCCGTTCAGGTTTCCTAAGTGAGACGGGCATAAGGCTGATTTGTGTTATTTGACTGTTTGCATACCTTGGTGTAAGTGCAAGGATCCCACGGCGACTCGACACACGTGACAACAAAGTATTCCTCCGTTCATTCCTTCACCCACTCCAGATCCTGCTGGTCCTGGCTGCGGTGTTTGGTGTTGTGCTCTACCGCCTTGTGACCATGGAACTCTTTGCCTCCTTCCGCTGGGAGTTTGTGAAGAAGAACTGGCAGTTTGCCACGGCCGGCTCGGGGGTGTGCATCAACTTTGCCATCATTATGTCTCTCAACGTGGTAAGTCTGGGGGGGGGGGGGGGCAGGGGAGGGGGGCAGGGGGGGGGGGGTCTTCGGTCATCAGTCAATGGAAGTAAGCATTTAAGAAGGAACTGCAGATGCTGGAAAATCGAAGGTGGACAAAAATGTTGGAGAAACTCAGCGGGTGCGGCAGCATCTATGGAGCGAAGGAAATAGGCAACGTTTCTATATTTAACAGGGAGTGCTATATTTAAGAGGGAGTTAGATGTGGCCCTTGTGGCTAAGGGGATCAGGGGGTATGGAGAGAAGGCAGGTACGGGATACTGAGTTGGATGATCAGCCAAGATCATATTGAAAGCTCGAAGGGCCGAATGGCCTACTCCTGCACCTATTTTCAATGTTTCCTTCCGGGTTTCGGCCCGAAACGTTGCCTATTTCCTTCGCTCCATAGATGCTGCTGCACCCGCTGAGTTTCTCCAGCATTTTTGTCTACCAATGAAAGTAAGCATGCAGATCCAGCAGACTGTGAAGAAAGCGAATGTCATGTTGGCCTTTATAACAAGAGGCATTGAGTATAGGAGCAACGAGGTTCTTCTGCAGTTATACAGGGCCCTAGTGAGACCACACCTGGAGTATTGTGTGCCATTTTGGTCCCCTAATTTGAGGAAGGACATTCTTGCTATTGAGAGAGTACAGCGTAGGTTTACAAGGTTAATTCCCGGGATGGTGGGACTGTCATATGCTGAGAGAATGGAGCGGCTGGGCTTGTATACTCTGCAGTTCAGAAGGCTGAGAGGGGATCTTATTGAAACATATAAGATTATTAAGGATTTGGACATGCTAGAGGCAGGAAACATGTTCCCAAAGTTGGGGGAGTCCAGAACCAGGGGCCACAGTTTAAGAATAAGGGGTAAGCCATTTAGAACGGAGATGAGGAAACACCTTTTCACACAGAGAGTTGTGAGTCTGTGGAATTCTCTGCCTCAGAGGGCGGTGGAGGCCGGTTCTGTGGATGCTTTCAAGAGAGAGCTTTCAAGATAGGGCTCTTAAAGATAGCGGTCAGGGGATATGGGGAGAAGGCAGGAACGGGGGTACTGATTGTGGATCATCAGCCATGATCACATTGAATGGCGGTGCTGGCTCGAAGGGCCAAATGGCCTACTCCTGCACCTATTGTCTATTGTCCCTTGTCCCACACTATCGCTGGCGGTTTCAGAGAGGGATTGCTCGCAAACTTCTTCAACCTAGCCCTCCCATCCACATGGTGGCTAAACTAATGCAGAAGGGTGCGGAGAAGACTATTAAATGATGAAACATGGCAACTCATAAGAAAATTAAAGATTGGACAGAGAGTCCGTCAGAATGCAGGTGACCAAGACTGTCTGTCACGGTGGCGCAGCGGTAGAGTTGCTGCCTCACAGCGCCAGAGACCCGGGTTCCATCCTGACTGCGGGTGCTGTCTGTACGGAGTTTGCACGTTCTTCCTAGTGACCTGCGTGGGTTTTCTCCCACACTCCAAAGATATGCGGGACTTGTAGGTTCATTGGTTTTGGTAAAATTGTAAAAACTGTCCCTTGTGTGGGTAGGACAGTGCTAGTGTACGCGGGGGTCGCTGGTCGTCGCGGACGCGGTGGGCCGAAGGGCCTGTTTGCGCGCTGTATCTCTAAAGTAAAGTGAGTTTAACTAGAATCGATAGAAATGTATAAAATTATGAGGGTCAGAGAAAGAGTGGACGGTCAGGACCTTTTTCCGCAGAGTGGGAACGTCAAAGACTAGAGGGCAGAGTTTTAAGTGAGAGAGGGGCAAAGTTTAAAGCAGATGTGTGGGGCGAGTGTTTTACACGGTGGGTGGTGGGGGCCTGAAACATGCTGCCGGGGGTGGTGGTGGAGGCAGGTACCATAGTGGCCTTTAAGAGACTTTGCATATACACATGGATATGCAGGGAATGGAGGGATACAGATCAGGTAAGGGCAGAGGATATTAGTTTTAAACTGGGCACAAAGATCCGCAGTAACTCAGCGGGTCAGGCAGCATCTGTGGAGAACATGGATAGGTGGTAACGCTTCACAGAGTGCTTGAGTAACTCAGCGGGTCACATAACATCTCTGGAGAAAAGGGATAGGTGACGTTTCGGGTTGAGACCCGTAAGGGTCTCGACCCGAAACGTCACCTATTCCTTTTCTCCAGAGATGCTGCCCGTCTGTGGAGAACATGGACAGGTGACGTTTCACAGAGTGCTGGAGTAACTCAGCGGGTCAGGCAGCATCTCTGGAGAACATGGATAGGTGACGTTTTGGGTCGAGACCCTTCTTCAGACTCATTATTTTTCTCCAGAGACGCTGCCTGACCCGCTGAGTTACTCCAGCATCTTGTGTCGCACTGCTCTACCTCAACTCAGTGGAAGGTTTCACAAAGTGTGAAACAGAGGTCAGGTCTGAGCTGCGGATTTAAGGAGCTTTAGTTCAGTCAGTCGTGCAGCGAAGAGCAGAACCATGATGATGACTGAGGCTTTGGAGAGTTCTCTTGACTCCATCCTGCGCTGCCTGTTTATATTTTGTCGAGGGCGGTCACGGTGGCGCAGCGGGAGAGTCGCTGCCTTACAGCGCATGCAGCGCCCGAAGACCCGGGTTCAATCCCGACTACGGGTGCTGTCTAGAATAAGGAGTTTAAGAATAAGCGGTAAGCTATTTAGAACAGAGATGAGGAAACATTTCTATTTAGAACAGAGACGAGGAAACATTCACACAGTCTAAAGAAGGGTTTTGGCCCGAAACGTCACCTTTTTCCTTCGCTCCATAGATGCTGCCTCACGCGCTGAGTTTCTCCAGCACTTTTGTCTACATTCACACACAGAGTTGTGAGTCTGTGGAATTCTCTGCCTCAGAGGGCGGTGGAGGCCGGTTCTCTGGATACTTTCAAGGGAGAGCTTCTTCTTTCGTGTGGCGTGCACAGCCTAAAGATGTTGGACAACTTGGTCTATTTGATCTTCCGTTTGTGCGCGTCGAGTTGATTGCATTAGTCGAAACAGGGCGGACCACGTGAAGGTTGCAATCTCCCACCCCAAGGGAGAGCTAGATAGGGCTCTTAAAGATTCGGAGTCAGGGGATATGGGGAGAAGGCAGGAACGGGGTACTGATTGGGGATGATCAGCCATGATCACACTGAATGGCGGTGCTGGCTCGAAGGACCGAATGGCCTCCACCTGCACCTATTGTCTATTGTCTATTGTCGGTACGGAGTTTATACGTTCTCCCCATGACCTGCGTGGGTTTTCTCCGGGATCTTCGGTTTCCTCCCACACTCCAAAGACGTGCAGGTTTGTAGGTTAATTGGCTTGGTAAGAATGTAAATGGTCCCTAGTGTGTGTAGGATAGTGTTAGTGTGCGGGGATCGCTGTCATCGCGGACTCGGTTTCCACACTGTGTCTCTGAACGAAACTAAACTAAAAAACTAACACTAAAGAGAGCACGGATTTATGTTCACAAATAAAACTGCACAGAGCGGTGACATTACATTTCTATCTTTTATTTCTGCTGTCGAGGTTTATGAAAAAGTTGCAAGGATGCTGACAAACTGGGGTGAGTAAATATCCTTACTGAAATATTTACTTAAAGAAGCATCATCTTTTAAGTTTATTTTATCGCATAAAATAATATTTAATTATAATAATAATTAATTAAAAATAAATTATTCTCGTATAAATTAAAGTACATTTATTCCCCCCCCCCCCCCAACCCAAATAAAATACTCAAGTATTTTTACGTAGTTACGTAGCGACATATTGTCCTGACAAGGAGTTTAGAAGAATGAGGGGGGACCTCGCTGAAACGTACAGAAGATTGAAAGGCCTGGATAGAGTACATGTGGAGAGGATGTTTCCACTAGTGGGAGAGTCTAGGACCAGAGGGCACGGCCTCAGAATTAAAGGATGTTCTTTTAGGAAGGAGATGAGAAGTGTGATGAGAACAGTCGGGATCAGCAGACAGACATTGCAGGAAACTAGAGAGGAAATCGCGGGAGCCCAGGTTGAAATCGTCCTCAAATACAGGAGAGGTGCCAGAGGATTGGAGGGTGACAAATATTGTGCCTCTTTTCAAGAAGGGCGGTAGGGAAAATGCTGGGAACTATAGGCCGGTAAGCTTAACATCTGTAGTTGGTAAGTTACTGCAGAGTATTCTGAGGGATAGGTTATACAGGCTGAATAGGGATAGTCAGCATGGTTTTGTACGTGGGAGGTCGTGCCTCACAAATCTGATTGATTTTTTTGTGGTTGATGAGGGCAGAGCTGTAGATGTTGTGTTCATGGACTTCAGTAATGCATTCGACAAGGTTCCGCATGGTAGGCGGCTTGGAAGGTTAGATCGCATGGGATCCAAGGAGAGATAGCTGAATGGGTAGCAAATTGGCTCCATGGAAGGAAGGTTGCTTCTTGGACTGGAGGCCTGTGACTAGTGGTGTGCCTCAGGGCTCGGTGCTGGGCCCGTTACTGTTTGTTATCTAATCAATGATTTGGATGAGAACATACAGGGCAAGATTAGCAAGTTTGCTGATGATACAAAAGTGAGTGGTTTTGCAGATAGTGAAGATGGTTGTGAACGATTGCAGCAGGATCTGGATCAGTTGGCCGGGTGAGTGGAGGAATGGTTGATGGAATTTAATAGAGAGAAGTGTGAGGTGTTGCGTTTTGGGACTTCGAACAAGGGCAGGACCTACACAGTAACTGGTAGGCCACTGGGGAGTGTTGTAGAGCAGAGGGATTTAGGAGTACAGGTTCCTTGAAGGTCAAGTTGCAGGTAGATAAGGTAGTCAAAAAAGGCTTTCGGCTCTTTGGCCTTCATCAGTCAGAGTATTGAGTGTAGAAGTTGGGAGGTCACGTTGCAGTTGTATAAGACGTTGGTGAGACTGCATCTAGAGTATTGTGTTCAGTTCTGGGCACCGTGTTATTGGAAATATGTTGTCAAGCTTGAAAGGGTTCAGAGAAGATCAACCACTAATCTAAGCTAAATTCATGGTGTCCAGCAATTAATTGTTGTAGCCAGATAATGCTAATTGTCTTGTGAATTCACTTATCATCTCAGACATTTCCAATGATTCTATTTTCTATAATTCTATGATTCTATGATTCTATGAAATGTTTTTTTGAAGGGCCTTTTGCAAGCTCTGTTTGAAAAGCTTGAAAGGGTTCAGAAAAGATGTATGAGGATGTGGCCAGGACTAGAGGGTGTGAGTTATAGGGAAAGGTTGAGTAGGCTGGGTCTCTCTTCCATGGAGCGTAGGAGGATGAGGGGAGATCGTATAGAGATGTACAAAATCATGAGAGGAATAGATCGGGTGGATGTACAGAGTCTCTTGCTCAGAGTAGGGGAATCGAGGACCAGAGGACATAGGTTCATGGTGAAGGGGAAAAGATTTAATAGGAATCTGACGGGTAACTTTTTCACACAGAGGGTGGTGGGTGTATGGAACAAGCTGCCAGAAGAGGTAGTTGAGGCTGGGACTATCCCAATGTTTAAGAAGAAGTTGGACAAGTATATGGATAGGACAGGTTTGGAGGGATATGGACCAGGCGCAGGCAAGTGGGACTAGTGTAGCTGGGGCATTGTTGGCCGGTGTGGGCGAGTTGGGCTGAGGGCCTGTTTCTACACTGTATCACTCTATGACTCTAGGAGAAACTTCTTTAGTCAGAGGGTGGTGAATCTGTGGAACTCATTGCCACAGACGGCTGTGGAGCCCAAGGCAATGGACATATTTAAGGCAGTGATAGATTCTTGATTAGTGCGGGTGTCAGGGGTTATGGGGAGAATGGGGTCAGGAGGGAGGGAGAGATAGATCAGCCATGATTGAATGGTGGAGTAGACTTGATGGGCCGAATGGCCTAATTCTACTCCTATCACTTATGACCTTGTGACCTTATAACTTACAGAGCACCCGCGCACGGAGTCAGAATGGGAGAACAGCTTTGCCTTGAAGATGTTCCTCTTTGAGTTTGTCAATCTCAACAGCTCCATCTTCTATGTGGCTTTCATTCTCGGCAGGTGAGTCAAGAGTCGGCAGTGTTTCATTGCCGTGTGTCCCAGACAGAACAACGACATTCTTACTTGCAGCGGCACCACACAATATGTAAACATAGTACACTGTGAACAGTATCATACACGAGAGAGAAAAGAAATCAGTGTGTGAATGTAGAGTACACACATACTCACAAATACACATCTATCATCTATATAGGGCGGAACTGCAGATGCTGGTTTAAACTGAAGATAGACACACAATGCTGGAGTAACTCAGCGGGTCACATAACATCTCTGGAGAAAAGGGATAGGTGACGTTTCGGGTTGAGACCCGTAAGGGTCTCGACCCGAAACTTCACCTATTCCTTTTCTCCAGAGATGCTGCCCGTCTGTGGAGAACGTGGGTAGGTGATGTTTCACAGAGTGCTGGAGTAACTCAGCGGGTCAGGCAGCATCTGTGGAGAACATGGATAGGTAACGTTTCACAGAGTGCTGGAGTAACTCAGCGGGTCAGGCAGCATCTGTGGAGAACATGGACAGGTGACGTTTCACGTCGAGACCCTTCTTCAGACTCTGAAGACTTCTTCTGGTGTGACGAAGGGTCTCGACTTGAAACATCGCCCATTCCTTCTCCCCAGAGATGCTGCCTGTCCCGCTGAGTTACTCCAGCTTTTTGTATCTATCTAGATCATATATATGCACATATATATATATATGTATATGCACATATACGTATACACAAAAAAACAAAGAATAACAGTGCAATAATAACAATAGTAGTTTATGTCGTTCAGAGTTTACTTGAGGTGAGATCAAAGCTTGTGGATAACATTCCAGCGTTCATCGCTTCTTGTGTCAAAGAGTGATACAGAGTGGAAACAGGCCCTGCGGCCCAACTTGCCCACGCCGGCCAACATGTCCCATCTACACTAGTCCCACCGGCCTGCGTTTGGCCCACATCCCTCCAAACCTGTCCCATCCATGTACCTGTGGAAATTTTTTTTTTTTAAACGTTATGTTAGTACCTGCCTCAACTACAGGATCAAGAGAATCATGTTTATTGCAAGATAAAGTCCAGTAAAGTCCGATTAAAGACTAAAGGGTCTCCAGTGAGGTAGATAGTAGCTCGGCACTGCTCTCCGGTTGGTGAGAGGACGGTTCAGTCGCCTGATAACAGCCGGGAAGAAACTGTCCCTGAATCTGGAGGTGTGCGTTTGTTTTCACACTTCTGTACCTCTTGCCCGATGGGAGAGGGGAGAAGAGGGAGTGGTCGGGGTGAGACTGGTCCGTGATTAAGCTGTAGGCCTTTGCTGTTTGCCTTGGACACTCTTTGATAGCAGCTGGGAAGAAACTCCCTCTTCTCCTCTCGCCCATCGGGCTAAAGGTACAGAAGTGTGAAAACAAACGCTCACCTCCAGATTCAGGGACAATTTCTTCCCGGCTGTTATCAGGCAACTGAATCATCCTACCACACCCAGAGAGCAGTGCTGAACTACTATCTACCTCATTGGTGACCCTCGGACTATCCTTGATCGGACTTTGCTGGCTTTACCTTGCACTAAACGCTATTCCCTTATCATGTATCTGTACGCTGTAAATGGCTCAATTGTAATCATGTATTGTCTTTCTGCTGGCTGGTTAGCACGCAACAAAAGCTTTTCACTGTACCTCAGTACACGTGACAATAAAATGAACTGAAACTGAAACTGTCCCTGAATCTGGAGGTGTGCGTTTGTTTTCACACTTGTGTACCGCATGCCCCTGATGTGAGAGGGGGGAAGAGGGAGTGGCCGGGGTGCGATTGGTCCTTGATTATGCTGCTGGCTTTTGCTGGCAACCTTTGATAGCAGCTGGCATGAAACGGTCCCTGAATCTGGAAGTGGGCCTTTTCAGAAGTGGTTTGTAAGTTGCTGCAATCATTCATATTTCTGGGCCCGATTGTGGGTGAAGGAAGTCGAGTCACTTGAGAGAGGTAAGTGCTTGAACGAGTGCATGTTGAATTATTTAGCGCTGCGGTGGGGAATACCGCTCAGCTGGCACATGCGCCGTGGGCGGAAACGCTCAGCCGATGTCTCTGTAATTTCACCGACTCGTGGCTGATCAATTGTTCCCTGGCCCTCCCAATCTTTGCACATCCCCAATCCTTTCCACTCATCACGTTCAAAACATGAAAACGTAGAAAAATAGGTGCAGGAATAGGCCATTCGGCCCTTCAAGCCAGCACCATCATTAAATATGATCATGGCTGATCATCTAAAATCAGTACCCTGTTCCTGTTTTTTCCCCATATCCCTTGGTTCCGTTAGCCCTAAGAGCTAAATCTAACTGCCTCAGAGGGCGGTGGAGGCCGGTTCACTGGATATTTTCAAGAGAGAGCTAGATAGGGCTCTTAAAGATAGCGGAGTCAGGGGATATGGGGGAAGGCAGGAACGGGGTACTGATTGGGGATGATCACATTGAATGGCAGTGCTGGCTCAAACAGCTGAATGGCCTACCCCTGCACCTATTGTCTATTGTCTAACTCTCTCTA
The DNA here is from genome assembly GCA_035221665.1 of Okamejei kenojei. Taxonomy (NCBI): domain Eukaryota; kingdom Metazoa; phylum Chordata; class Chondrichthyes; order Rajiformes; family Rajidae; genus Okamejei; species Okamejei kenojei. The sequence goes on along the minus strand of CM069148.1, from coordinate 2,934,849 downwards.
GAAAACAATCAGTGAATTGGCCTCCACTGCCTTCTGTGGCAGAGAATTCCACAGATTCACAACTCTCTGGGTGAAAATGTTTTTCTTATCTCAGTCCTGAATGACAGGCCCCTTATTCTTAAACTGTGACCCCTGGTTCTGGATTCCCCCATGGAAACATGGGGAACATTTTTCCTGCATCTAGCCTATCCAATCCTTTAAGAATTTTATATGTTTCTATAAGATCCCCTCTCATCCTTCTAAATTCCAGTGAATACAAGCCCAGTCGACCCATTCTTTCATCATAAGTCAGTCCCACCATCCCGGGAATTAACCTGGTGAACCTACGCTGCACACCCTCATGTTTAGTTTTAATTTCATTTTGCAGATATATTGTGTTTTATGACCGTTTGCAGATCAATTTCCCTCCTGGGATAAATAAAGGTCTATCGTATTGTATCATATATCTTAAAGTAAAGGCATTTAGTCCCAGTTTGGGTTAAATGTATGAATGATACTTAGAATAGTTACGTCAAGAGTCAATAGTGTTTTATTGCCATCGTTTTTAGATTAGTTTAGAGACTCATCGCGGAATCAGGCCCTCCGGCCCACCATGTCCGCGCTTACCCGCACACTAACACTTCCCTACACACACCAGTGACAATTTACAGTTATACCAAGCCGATTAACCTACAAACCTGTACGCCTTTGGAGTGTGGGAGGAAACAGAAAATCTTGACCAAAACCCACGCAGGTCACGGGGAGAATGTACAAACTCCGTACAGACAGCAGCTGTAGTCAGAATCGAGCCCAGGTCTCTGGCGCTGTGAGGCAGCATCTCTACCGCTCGTTTAGTTTAGCTCATTATTGTAATCTGCACTGAGGTACAGTGAATAGCTTTTGTTTGCGTGCTGTCCAGTTAAATAAATATACTGTATGTGACAGCACCCGTAGTCGGAATCGAACCTGGCTCGATTGTCTTTCCGCTGGCTGGTTAACACTAACTAACTAACTAACTAACTAACTAACTAACTCATATCTCCTGTTGTGTTGGGCAGGTTTGCAGGGCGGCCTGGAGCCTATGCCAAGCTGTTTCACAGATGGAGACTGGAGGAGGTAAAGCAACGATCATTCTATCACTATTTGGCTCACTGTTCTTATGATAATAGTTATATTTCCACAAGATCAAAAGATCAGAAGTGATGGGAGTGGAATTAGGCCCATTCGGCCCATCAAGACTACTCCACCGTTCAATCATGGCTGATCTATCTCTCCCTCCTAACCCCACTCTCCTGGCCTCCCCATAACCCCTGACACCCGTACTAATCAAGAATCTATCTATCTCTGCCTAAAATACATCCACTGACTTCAAGATTGAAGATAATTTATTGTCGTGTGTCCCAGATAGGACAATGACATCCTTGCTCTGACTTGGCCTCCACAGCCTTCTGTGGCAAAGAATTCCACAGATTCACCGCCCTCTGGCTAAAGAAATTCCTCCTCATCTCCTTCCTAAAAGAACGTCAATAGAGGTTGTAGTAGGAGTAGGCCATTCAGCCCTTTGAGCCAGCACCGCCATTCAATATGATCACGGCTGATCATCCAACTCAGTATCCTGTACCTGCCTTCTCTCCATACCCCCTGATCCCTTTAGCCACAAGGGCCACATCCAACTCCCTCTTAAATATGGCCAACGAACTGGCCTCAACTACCCTCTGTGGCAGAGAATTCCACAGATTCACCACTCTCTGTGTGAAAAACGATTTTCTCATCTCAGTCCTAAAAGACTTCCCCCTTATCCTTAAACTGTGACCCCTTGTCTTGGACTTCCCCAACATCGGGAACAATCTTCCTGCATCTAGCCTGTCCAATCCCTTAAGAATTTTGTAAGTCTCTATGAGATCACTCCTCAATCTTCTAAATTCCAGCGAGTACAAGCCGAGTCTATCCAGTCGTTCTTCACATGGAAGTCGTGCCATCCCAGGAATCAGTCTTTCACTATTCTTTTATTTTAATTGACGTTTTTGATTGATTGCAAAGACACAGCATGGAACCAGGCCATTCGGCCCACCGAGGCCATGCTGTCCATCGATCACCTGTTCACACTAGTTCCATGTGTAGGAAGGAACTGCAGATGCTGGGTTAGACACAAAGTGCTGGAGTAACTCAGCGGGATAGGCAGCATCTCAGGAAAAAGGAATGGGTGACGTTTCGGGTCGAGACCCTTCTTCAGACGGAGTGTCAGGGCAGAGGGAAACAAGAGATATTGATGGTAAATAGAACAAATAAAGGAAACATATGCAAAAAGCAACAATGATCAAGAAAGTTTGAGCCCACAAAAGTCCATTGTTGGCTGCGACAGTCAAACAGTCATCCAATCCCTACACACTACTCACCACATGCCAAAGACGTGCGGGTTTGCAGGTTAATCGGCCCTCTGTAAGTTGCCCCTAGTGTGTAGGGAATGGACGAGAAGGTGGGATAATATGGAACTAATTTGAACAGGTGATCGATGGCCAGTATGGACTTGGTGGGCTGAAGGGTCTCTTTCCATGATGCACCTATCAATCAATTAATTTGTTGGGGGGGGGGGAGTGTTTTGGTGGACAGTACTTACCTACATCTGTAGAAAAAGACACAAAGTACTGGAGTAACTCAGCGGGTCAGGCAGCATCTGTGGAGAACATGGATAGGTGACGTTTCACAGAGTGCTGGAGTAACTCAGCGGGTCAGGCAGCATCTGTGGAGAACATGGATAGGTGACGTTTCACAGAGTGCTGGAGTAACTCAGTGGGTCACATAACATCTCTG